>VZRE01011981.1:0-18558 GCA_013396775.1 Cephalopterus ornatus
TTCCAACCTAAACAATTCTATGATTCCACGTCTCTAACTCACAATTTTTTTTTAACCAGTATGACATATTGGTATTAATATTGGTGATAGGGTCACAAACACCTGGTAATATATCCCACCCCACTGCCTCATGGGGAGTCTGAATGACTGCAAAACACTTTGAAACATCGACCACAAGGTCAGACCACAGATCTGTTATCCCAGTCTCCTCTCAGTTTGACTTGCTGTACCCCAAAGTAACCACCTGGGACTCTGCTTAAACTTGAAGAAAATCAGAAATATTTTTATCAATGATTTTTGAGACTTCTGAAATGTCATTCTGATACCTCCCAATCAGAGTGGGAGCAGTCTCACTGCTGGCAGTGGCTTCTGAGAATCTCAGTTTTTATGTTGTGTGAGAAATTAAAAAGTGTTCCATTTCTTTTCATGCAACTGGGATGCTATATTTGATGGAGATTTATCACTTCCAAATCGCATGGCATTTCGTGATTTAGTGGGGATTTTTTATGATTTAGTGGGGCATTTTTCCGCTCACGTTACTATTCCCAAAGCATCCTAGAAAATGGCAAAAACTCAAGGGCAGTTTTTTCAGCTGAACTGGGCAACAGGAGTCCTTGATAGCTGTCTACAAAGTGTCAATCACCTTTAAATCCCAACCTCACTTACGACGGTTCTCCTTGAGTAAGTGACAAGGCCAGGCTGGCAAAATGAAATTCCTCAGTAATACATTGACAAACTCAGAACCACAGAGCGCCAAATTCCCCCTCAGTCTGGATTTGAATGCATAAATAAATAAGGCTCTTGCATTTATTTCTGCTAGAAGATTGTATTATTCCTTTCTGCAATTATTGAAAAATGCAGAGCACAGGCAAGATTTAGTGTCTGAGCTTTTGCTGCAAGACTTATGTCAGTAGAAAGGCGTTTTTGCTCTTGGGAATCAAAGTGAGATTCACCCATTTGTGGCAGGTGTTTTAAGCACTCAGCCTAACAACCTACCCACGCATGGCACTACAGCAATTCAACGACTAAATTAAATCTCTGAATATTAAATTAATGATGGAAATCTAAAATATTAATATATTCTAATTGAATATTCTCCGATAAATTATCTAGGCATTCTCAGCAATTTGATTTTACTTTCATTTCTTAAGGAACTTTCAGCTGCATAAATACAGCTATTAAAGCAATTCAAAAAGGGAACATTTTCTGCTCAGACAAGAGAACTCTAAACACAAAGAATCTAAAAATTTCTTTCATATGATTGATTAAATCATAGAGCCCAAGACAGCTGAATCATTAAATGACTGCTTTCCTTCAGTCCCTCTGGCTTTAGCAAGGACAATATAAATTCCCTATGGGTCTGAATACAAGGAAATACAATATGTATAATTACAGTATAGGGCTTGAATGCTGTTGTAAGAGAATTTTAAATGGAGCATTTATGCTGTAGCTGCAGTTTTCAATCCATAATGCTGTATGTGCGCGTGCATGGAAAGCCCATAAAACACTGGGCATCTGCCTCCTCCGACCTAGATTCCCAAATAGTTCACACTGGGGTAACCCCACCAGCTTTGGCAGAGACTCGTGAATTTACATCAGGATCTGTCCTTCCCTTTCTGCGAACGCTGGAGACTAAGAATGGCACGGTGACACACCAGGGACAACACAAAAAAAGGGATGTCCTTAGAGCAGTATATTTAGTGTGGGATATGTTTAGGAACTTGCTTTAAACTACGTGTTTTAAAAAATTTTCAATTGGACACGCCAAGAAAGTAACAATGTGCCATGTTTCCCTTTCTCCGTTCATTCCACGAGTCATGTGCCGAGTCCTGGTTTGGTCACACAGACACATGAGTTCAATTCCAGAGCCAAGACGTGGCAACGCAAACATTTAATGAACCATTTTCCTGCTAATCTTTCTCTCTTTGGTGTCAGGCTGTTTTATGGTGTGAAATCACAGTCAAGAGCCAAGAGCTGTCACAATCTACATCCTTGAAATAGCTTTCAAAGAAAGGCTGTTGCTCCACAGAGCAACAGGACCTGCACAATGTCCCATTTCCTCTCCACTCTCTGGGCTTGCTCCTTCTTATCTCGATCTGACTGTCACAACAAGACTAAATCTCCTCATCTCTGAATTTCAGCTGGTGATATTCACAGGGGTACCAAAGGTGAGGTGCAGTGAGAGCCACAACTAGCCAATTTTTCAACTCTGTGTGTGTTTGGTAAGGCAAAAGAAACACCTGTTCCTGTGGAGAACAAGGAAGATCTAGGCCTATTTGTAATCAAGGCTGTCTGCATCTCTCTCAGGAAAAGTAAGGTCTGATGTCCTTTGGGAAGCATTTGCAAGGCCTTTTCTCAACAAACCTTCTCTCACCACAGACAGATGCCATCTGTCTTGCAGCTGGGAGCTAATGGATTCTGCACTGCCAATTTCACAGCAGTGAGCAACGCTGTGATAGAGGAGGCATGAGGGATTTCCTACAATAAAACTATTTAAAACAAGTGCAAAAGCACATGCTGAACCAGCCATGATGAACAAAGGAGATGGCAATATCGACGGCTGATGGTCCAAGACGGTGGGGATTTCACAGCTCAGTATGTCTTCTGTATCTCCAACGCCAGGATTTTAGACTTTTGGAGAACTGTCTTCAGTACACTGGTTTCCTGCTCCAGGATGGGCTGTGCAGCTCTAGACTGTGCTCAGAACTTCTTTCATATTAAGTATTCCATGTCACAGTACAGCTTAACACGTGCTAAACCCACCCATGGGGTCTTCTGGTGTGTGAAGAGGAGCTCTCTGCACATGTTGCCATGGTCTTGGCTCTGGTATTGACCTCTCCTGTGCGTGTGTGAGTGTGTGTGTGACCAAACCAGCATTTGGCTCATGACTCAGAGAATGAATAGAGAAAGGGAAATAAGACACCTTGCTAATTTTTTGACATGTACATTTGAAATTTCTTTAAAACATGCAGATTAAAGCAAGCTCCTAATGTGCTGCACCAAACCCGACCAAGTGACGACACCTCTGCTAAGCAGCAGCGCAAGAGTCTTCAGGTATATTATACTCTAACTTTCCAAAAACTACTTCAGGACTTTCTGATTAAATTTACATAAAATGCATCCTTCCCTCTTATTTCCTGTTACTCACTTAGATTATTTCTAGTATTCTTGTGGCTGAGCTCACCAGCGCTCGGATGCGAGAGCGCACGCTGTGCCTGTAGCACGCAATCAAGGGGGTTTGTAAGAGCACCACAATCCTGTCTTGGTCATCCTCAGTGGATTTTCATGCTGGTGTAATGAGAGTGAACAAGTTGCTTAACGTAAGGGATCTAATAGGGAAATGCCACATTTTTCAGTTCCAAGTTTAATGAAGGCAGGCTGGAAAAATGAGGGTCTACGAAGCTTGAGACAGGAGGCTCCTAAGAGCTCTATAAAGATCCTGGAGATGAATTGGATGTTTGGAGCCCTCATAAAGGCGAATATGGTTGCAGTGGTTGATAGAAGAGCCTGTTACCTAAAGCATGGCACAACCACAGACCAGTCCTGCACAAGACTGCTTTTTTAAAAAAACAAATTATTTTCATGCAGGCCATTGAGATGGACCAAGACTTGCCTTGAAAACTGATTTAAGATTCCCATTAGAAGCAGCTAGAGACTTGCACATGGATGCAAAAACTGAGATTCTTTTTGAAGTTCAAAAGAGGATGAAATACAAGATAAGCTAATAGATAATAAGATAATAGATAATTAAGAATTAGCTATGCATGTAGCTAAAAAGGATGAGTCAGTGAGAAAATAGATGGTGCTCAGCAAGGGGGCAACTATTTAATATATTATCGTAGCTGATCAGTGTGCCTGCATGAGTCATTTGCTTGGAGAAGGAGGGGGATTTCACATTGTTTTTGTATTTTTAATAGGCATTTTTATGGACCTCATAGTTATAATAATGAGAGTACCTGACAATTAGTAATGAAATTATCCTCACTACAGTGAAATATTTCACAGCATGTACAATATTATTCCTAATACAAAGGTGGAAGTGAAGCACAAGGAAATTAAACAGAAGATTTTCATGAATGTTTTCAAAATAAATAAGCATATATCAATAAAATTTTATAACTGTTTTCTCAGCTCAAAGGCAAAAGCAAAATTTGCAAAACATTTTTTTATACTAATAGAAAATATTTTTAGCTCATAAATATCAGATGTTTATTTAAACTCTTCGAAGAGTAAGTAAATCTTTTCAGCAGCCAAAACTAATTAGAAATTCCTATTATTATTTTTTTAGCTATCATTTTTCTGAAATACATTTCCTAGTTAGTGTGGTTGACGTATATGAACAGACACGGATGTTCCTTTGAAAGAAAAAACCCTGTAATTAACAGTGGGATTTTTTTGGCAGGGATAATGTTCCTTTTTTCTTTTTTTTTTCCTAAAAACTTTTCATTTAACGTATTTTATCAGGATGAAATGGTTTAATGAGCAGAGAATTACAGTTGATCCCAGCTGAACCAGATAGGGCTGTCTTTCGAGGTATGTGGCTCCCATCAAGCTGCATTCACCTTTGCTATGATTTAAACTTCATTCAGGCACAGCCCTGCTAAAAATACTGACAAGTAACTAATCAACTTCCATAAAATGGAATTTTTACCTTCACAATAGGAAGCAGGAGTAGGAGGGAACCTGAAAGATTTGCCTATGCATTTCAAATTAGTCTGACCTATAAAAACGCAAACAGCAAGTGGTACTATGACAATGTACTTCGGGTAGGGTTTTTTTGGTTTTTTTAGTGTTCAGATGTTTCATGCCATCCCTTCGTCTCCTTGGAGGAAGCCAGAACCAAAGATAGCACTATAGAGGGTCTGGTTTCCGTTAGTTATACCTAAAAAATTTAAGCTCAGGCAGCACTTTCTGGACCAAAAAAAGGTCAGTGTCCAAGAACGTGCTTGTTCCAGGTTTGAGTGTTTTATATAAAGTAGCAGATAAAACTGTGACAGACCTGCTTCTGTACAAATGGGATCTGAGCTGCAACTTCACATGTGCACTTCTGGTTCCAGTTTGTGAGCAGATGGACACAAAAATATTCAGCGCCCAGTGAGCAAAAGCATAGGAAATCAGATCAAAACTGTTACCTAGATCTAGGAGACAGCAGAACGCTCCAGGGCAATCAGAAGATTATGTGGATGGAAATAATCAGATAGTGCTGGTCTTTGAAGACGTTGATTTGTCCTATTCTGGATAATTAAAGACACAGGGGAAGCTGTAACTCCTGCTAGGAATCACCCAAGCTTCATGTTCAGGCGCTGGCAAAGGGGCCAGATGCTGCAGATGAGCAGAAACTCAACCTGAGCCTAAAACATCAGGGGTCTCACGCTTAATCAAGCTGCACTCTTTGTATGATCTTCCCCGTCATTATGATGCTTTCTGTATGTCAGGTGAAAAGGAAAGCAGCCCTTTGTAAGCCAATTCTTTTTTTTTTTTCTCCACCCCATTTTCACTTCATTTTCAGTGTTTCCTCCAGCTTCTGTATTGGAAAACTGCAATGGAAGATACTGCTGAAAATCTGGGAGCTCTGTGTTTCCATCAGCCAGGTTATTTTTCCAAGGTTACTTGTAGTTTAAGTGATGAATATAAATTCTTCTGTAGCCATATAAAATTTATTATTTGCCATTTTTATTAATACTGGAATTTTGCATACTCGGGTCCTTCTGTTTCACCTCCAGACTGTAGGGTAAAAAGTGCCACAGAGATTTCAGTCCTTATAAATCAACAAATTTGCCATGGTAAGCTGGTGCCAAGTTGTCCTCTCTCTGTCTAGTCAAAGCTCAAAAGAAATCAGCAGGGAATGGGACAGGGCCCAAGTTCATTTTTCAAGTACTCTCCTTATTTTTCACAGGAATTCAGGATTTAATCTAAATTACTAATGTGATTTAGAAAGGTATTTTTGACACATCAGGTTATTTTCCTCTTCAGATATTTCTTCTGCTTAGTAGGACAACACATTAACGGGTTACTCCACACCCACCACTGCTGACCACACAAAGACTCCTTGGCTTCCCTCCCTGTTTTTCCAGGAAAAACATAAAAACATTTATCACCTGCTACTTTTTATTCGTTTTTGCACAAAGAAATGACACCAACAGGGGAAATTTACCCAATAGTTGGTGAATTGGGAACAGGCCCCTTCAGTCATTGCATGAGTCATTGAAAAGTTCACCTGAACTTCCAAAGGACTCAGCAAGTGCCTTCCTTCTTCCCAGACATGGGCTGTGCAGAAGAGGATCAGCTAATCAGTGTGAAACAGGTAATGATGCAACTCGTGAATCCAGGCACTGTTTCAAGATGACTAGATGAACTTCCTGAGAAGGGATGCCAAGGACACACCACTGCTGCTCAAAATAACTTCAGAAATTTTATAATTGTCACCATTTTCTTCCAAGGGAAGAACTGAAAGAGTCTGCCAAGGAATATTTTTTTTTTTTACAGCTAATCATTCTACTGCTCCCAAAACTGAAACCAGCACCCACAAGAGGAATAGCAACATGTATTTGTATTTTGCTAACACTTACTAACAGCAATAATGTATCAACCAAATGTCTCTGTAAAACACTCCTTTTCCCTTCTTTCTCTTTCCCTGTCATCCCACAATCATCACAGAAAACCACATGGGTAAACTTGATCTCGGATATTATCCTTGTGAAGAAAGAAACCAGAAACACAGAGAGGATGCAGGATCCATCTGCAGCGGGGGCAGGCAGCCAACCTCCTCCAGGCCACCACACATCTGCACCCGGCATCGGCGGAGGGAGGGAAGGACACAGCACCCCTCGTCGCTGGGTGCCACCAACCCAGCCTGACACCTGCAGCCGTTTTCTGGGTGAGAGAGTGGGCAAAGGGCCATGCTGGCAGCAATGCCAGAGTCTCTTGAGGGACTGGCTGGGAGGAGGTGACTAGGCTGCCGTCAGCTGGGGAGGGAAACTGGGGCAAGGCGCTTTGGAAAAGATGCGTTTCAGCAGCATGTAAAAGGCAACTATTCTTGCACAAGGGAGGAAGAGCAGAGAGCCTGTGCTTCGAGCCAGACTTCCCACCCCAGAAACTTGGACCACACCTACTGCTTCACCGGACTCACTACACGATCACCATTATTATTACCATTATTATTACTATTTCTGTTTCTTATTTTCACTCACCCGAACCAGCTGCTGTGGAAAGGGTCCTCTGGAGTTCTCTGGCACGTTGATGGGTGGGATGACCCAGTCCCTCTTCTGCCTCCGCAGGCCGTTGGCGCTCTGATGCTGCCGCCATGGGAGCAGAGTGTCACTTTGCTGCTGCACCAGGTCTCCAGGCAGTGTCTTCCTGCCTTTTGGCTGTTTTGGAAAGAAGAATACAAAACCAGTTTAGCCTCTTCCTCACTTCTTAGGACTTGTCCCAACAGTGGCGCTTCCCTGCGTGCAAATGGCCACATGGAACAAAGACACAATATGTTTTGCTGGCAGCTCTGCTGCCACTTCATTTTCACAAATATATGGAGCTGTCACTCCCAAATCAAGATGCCTCCCAGAATGTATCATCTTCATTACACCAGCTGCAGGGAGATTTAGCAGAACACCGGAGTAAAGAAGTTTCTGCAAATTTCTAATAAATACAATCTACCAGAACACACAAAAAACGGGAGAGGATTCCTTTACAGTCCATGTCATGGGGCCACATTTTTAGTCTGGCACTGAGCACAAGCAAGGCTGCAATAACCTGCAATCTGTGGTTCTGCAGATGTATTCTGCAATCCAACCAAACCCCAACCAGAGAGAGAGTCAGACCCATGGCTGCAAAGGTGCATTAGTTCAGATAGTTAGTGCTTCATGACACATTTGGTAAGGGCTGGTTTTGAACATAAATCCCAAATACACATCTCCCCACAGTGCCTGAGAACTGGAACACATTCCAGACAGTAAATTTTCATTATTTGGGATGTCTTTGAGTCCTCTTCTGTAATTTTTTTTTTTTTTGCAATTATGGATTCTGCTCATGGCATACTTTGGCACTGGAAATGTTACAATGCTGTGGCATAAAAATGAAAATGGTGTGACCCTGGTTTGCACTTAGAGAGACTGCCTCATTACTAGAAAAATTTCTGCCTTCCAGAATGATGAATCACTGAAATGTAGATTTGGAAAGGCTCTTCAGAGGTTATGCAGTCCCAATACTTAAATACTCTATGGCCTTCTAGGATTTCAGCAATTACTTCTGGAAAGTCTGCAGAAAAGATAACTACCAAAGCTCTTGTTACCATATGGTGACCTGCACTCCCACCAGAAAATGTTTAAACTTTCATAAATCACAAAGACTGCAAGTCACATTCTCTTCATTTGAGGTAAGATCCAGTGGGAATACAGTTCTCTGAATTTTACAATTTTCAGTTATTTTTCTCAAAAAAACCCCTCAAACCCAAAAACCCATGCCCCAAACACAAGAACGGTGTGGGAAAACCTATTATTTTCTGAGGCTCCTGCCATTTGAAGCCACACTCACTTTTTGTCTCACTCTAAACATACAAACTCAAACATCCTACAAGCAGTTATCTGTAGGCACTGATTTTGGTGGGAATCATTGCTTCGGGGCTTAGAGTTTGGTGTAAATCCATCTATCAGCACATTTCAATTCCTGATCTGGAAGTGCAAAGAAGCAGGCATTCACCTCAAGACTACACAGTATATGAAAACTAAAGAGTATATGAAAGGTAAACAGTATCTGAACTGAGAGGTGGCTCCAAAGCTGTGTTGCCCTTCTGGATGCTGTGAGCTGGGCACAGCAGCCAGGAGCCCGTTGTCACAGCTTGATCGTGGCTCTGATCTCTGTTACCTGTGGAGGGCAGACATCCACTGGCTGCAAGGACTGGAAACATTTCTGCAAAAATGCAGCCCTTAAAAATGAGCCTGTTCCAGAGCTGAATTTTCACAGAACAGACAAATAGGGTCTTTTCAGTCACACACATAGGCACGTTTCTCAGGTCCTCTCTCACGCTCATGCCACCAAGGTGACTGCGGGGTTGTCTTCACCTACGTGCTGTTTATACACCTTCAACAAGCATCGTCACTAAGCTGCTGCAAAATCACAGAACCACGGCTCAATATTTAGAAGTTGTTCTAAAATATACACAGTTAAGTGTATAATGAACAAAGAAACAGTCACGATGCAGCAGTGGGAGACTTTCTCGGGAAAGTCAGGATACTGGTAGGCACTGTTGACCTCCTCCTTCCTATGGAATGCAATATGTTATACGTCATAGAGTTTTCATCTAAAGAGGGTGTTATCACCAGAAAGGTATCTTTTCTGAACACTGATGAAAACAATGTTATCTAAAGAAGACACACAGAAATGCACGTCAACATGAAATAGGACTGTGAGACGTGAGTCACAGAAAAGTGGATATCCCCTATTTTTTTTTTAATTGGCTTGTGATTCCCAAATGAGGATCCTTTGAGAGCAGGTATTTGGATCAGTTTATATAATTGGCAAGTGAGCACTGGGACAGATTATGAAAGGATGGTCAAATAATTTGTGCTCTGCTGAGTTTACACAGTGGAATGAGTCTGAACTAAAGACAGACTTGAGAATTAACATGAATCCCAAAGCTCCATGTATACTGAAATAATTAGTGTCAGCTCAGCAAGGAAATACCAGCCTTTTTAGTCTGTATGAAATACTTGCTGGCAGGTGACTAGACAGTGACTAGCTTGCTTGTCACTCTTGATGATGTTTTCCTACATTAGAATAAATCATCAACATGACTCTGAATTTGATATGTAGAATTTCAAAAGCATCTTGCAACAACAATTTTTTTTCTTTTTAAAACAACAGCTCTTTTTTGTCTTCATTTGTTGACAATGCATTCTCATGACCTTAATTTCTCTGGTGTTGTTTAAATACGTTGTACATGTTTTCTGTTGTTTAAAAGCTGTGAGACAAATGCAGTAACAAAGTCTGGTGAGTATAAATGCCAGAACTATTCAGATCTTTGACTGAAACATCCAAGAACATCTCTGGAATAATAGCATCGACTAACAGCGAGCCCCAGAAAACTCTCCTGTGATTTCAAGTTTACAAGAATCTAAAGTTCAACTCAAAAGCAGAATGTGACACCAAATTCAATTAATTCTAAAATACAGCTTCCAATCCTGGTTTTGCTGAATAACAGTTTTCGCTGAGATAACAACTGCTCCTTCTCTCATGGCCTCACAGGCCATATGCTTTCTGGAATTTCAAGAAATTTTGAAAAGATAAAATATTATCACTACCTTTTGCAGAGTCACCAGAACAAAATCTGCCCACAGTCCTTCCCACAATCAAGTCGAGCACCTCTAATGCTGTTGCTTCAGGATGGTTTTCCTCCTGTTGTTTTTGTGAGGTGCCATCCCCTTCTCACATACGGAACAAGGGTGATGGGCACGTGCAGTCTAAGAGAGGGTAATCCATGAAACATCTGCCCAGTGGAAAGTGAAGTCCACTCTCCATTCCAAAAATTACATGGTGACATTTATAATTTGTTGCAACAGGATCAAACACCAAACATGGAACATGTGAGCATGGTCTCTGGTGATACACAGATAATTAAAGGAGGATATAAAATAGGCAGATAATTCAGTAATTATGCCTGTCTATCACTTTAGGACACTGATAAGCTAGAGAAACACAGCAGAGCCATAAGAGATGAAAACCTTTAAGATCAAGGAGAAAAAGTAATTAAAAAGTGTGGGATGAAGAAAAACAACAGGAGAAAAGCCCATGCTGGGATATAAACTTGTTAGGAGAGTTTGGATTCAGTGGGATCTAATGCCTTAGTGTTCATACTGGGGCAGAATCTTTCAGAGCTTGCCAAGCATGAGATGCAATGTGTGCTGGGCTGGCTGTATTATTTGAAGTCCACATTCTGTGAGCATTCTGCAAGAAAAGGAAATTTCTTCTCACAGGCTGCTCCACAGAAGGTGTAGGGGTGTCTTGAAGTCCACCTCAGTAACTTCAGTGGCATCTCACAGGAGTCATTTCCAGTCCCTTTTCAGTCTAGCATTGCCTTTAACAATGGTGAATACAACCTGCTGTGTTCAGAAGAGGACATAGAGCTAAACCCCTAAGTGACTGTCAGACTTCAACCAGATTTAGGAAACCTTACTGCCAACTGGTGAGGTTGTAGGGTGCTTCAACTAACTCCACTTACACCGTGATTCTTGAGAGCTCAGGAACATTCCCTGTCTGCACTTGGCACCGGCAATAAAGGCTAAGTCAGAACTGCCGTCTAGGAAGTCTATAAGCTCCTGTCAGTGTTGGTCTGTGGCTCTCAGCCTTTCGTTTGTTGGGAGACTCAGACTAAGCTCAACCTCTACTCACAAAAGAGGTCGAAAAATAATTCCCTGATAGAACAGGACGCGTGGGATCCCCACGGCCCCTCAAGCCCCATCCTGCTCGTGACAAGAAGGTTGCGAGCCACTGACTTTTCACCAGTCCACAGATAAAACCAGTGAGTGTGAAGGAACACCAGCTTTCACCTTCCGCTACACTTAGCAGTAGCCAGTCTCGCCAGCTGGCTCGTCTCCCCTCCCAGCCAACCTGCCTTTGATATCCGTCAGCCTCTGGCTACGGAGACATCTGGAAGTTATTATCCAGCAGAGCGTATCACAAACCCATTTACATAATATAATATCATATTTTGTGTTCCTGCTTAGCTGAACATTTTGGATCACTCGAATGTTTGGGTAAATAAGCCACCATTCCCTGCATATAAATAACGGTGAGTCTTAGGGTACGTTTGTTGGAGATTATTCACTTTATAGGGCTCAACCTGCAAAATGAAATGCTCTGGATTCAGCACTAAAGTATGTTATTCTTGCAATTGCAATAAAAAGTACCTGCAATTGGAGGAGAGGAAATAAGGCCTTTATTTCCCAAGTATCAAAATTATTTATGATTTAACCTGTTTTATTCATATGCCAGTCTTATTATTTTCATAGGATCTTTAACACTTCACCACAGACATTTTTCAGAAAAGACACAGTACGTGGCTTGCTCTGTTTCTAGTGTCACTCCTAGGGTTTAACTGTGGCAATGTGTTTTTAATATATTTTTATCAGTACAAGGGAATACAAAGCCACCTTTAGTCCATTGCTCAAACATATTTCCCTTCAGCTCCTACATCAATATACATTTTGAAAACTGGTACCATTTTCTACCGGGGAAAGAAAAAATCTATTTAAAAATATTTAATCTGAAGCACTTTTTTGCTCGTTTCCATGGTAGCTGCAAAAAGGACAGGAGAAAATGATATTTACCAAACAGAAAATAAGACAATGAAAATAGAGCTTAGTTTTTTAACAAAAGGAACATGAGAGCACTGCAAAATAAACATTTGCATGAATTCTGTTCTAAGGAAACAACATTTTGCTGACATCAGGGACGGCAGTGGAGGACGGATGAGCCCTTTTTTCCCAAAATGCACCATTTCCCCAGTTTTTGATCTTTTAGTAGAGAAAGATATTTCATTTTGTGTTCTCATACACTAGAATGAAAGGGTTGCAGAACAAACAGCAAATTTATTTATTTTAGGGTAATTGATTCCTTTTTTATTTAGGTCATTGCTGAATTCGCCAAAGTCGGAGACAGGAAAAAAAGTAGTTTTAAAAAGATCAAACTTTTTATTTTAGACTTTCCTTTATTATAGTCACGCTATGTGAAGGTATTATTTAGGAACTGCACAGGTAGGGAATCCATAATCTGTTTTTCTCCTTATCCACATTCTAGAACCCTGTGATGACTATCTATATTAACTCTATTTACTAATAGTTGTAAGCTGTGGTAAATTTAATCAAAGATAGCTTCATGTCACATCCCATTACCATCACGGCATAAACTGCTGTTCATGACTGATTTGTGTCAAAGTGCTCTGAAAACCAGTGTTTTAGCAGCAAGATGTTCCAGCATTCACAGTTCTTCAGCAGGGGCACTAAATTAATGTGTTTGCAGAGAAGCCACTAATTGACAACGAGATGTGATCGTGGCAGTAGACTTCCACTTTAAAGATAATGAACAGTGTTCAGACGCAGAAAAGAACCTCCCCTGCTCCTAAAACTATAGTAATAATTTCTGGTATAAACAGGAATAGGGGGAACCAATCCTGACAGGGCATTTCAAGTACCCAAGCAAGCTGTTTGATCATCACGACTTCCGAAAGCAAACAGTGGAATCGCAGCGTTCGTGACCTTTATCAAATCTGGCTACGTACAGTCAGGAATGTTATGTTTGGTTAGGAACTCATTAAACAAAAATTACCTCTCCATTTATAGAAACCATACAAGTACAGTATAAAACATTTTAATTAAATCAGCTAGTTAAGCAAAAATTCATTACTTTTTGTTTTTTATCAGCTAGCAGTGGGGCTGCATGGAGCAGTTCACATTAGAGTCAATTAGTAAGAAAAATTGGCAGATTTGGCAAGAGCATGAGCTTCCAGAACACATCAGCTGACAGGGAAGAAAAAGTTTGACTAAAAGCTAACCAAGTTACTGCCCTCAGAGGAGGAGAATGAGCCATGTAACACATAGACATGCATCAGCCATGCCAAACCCCCTCGTTCCCAAGGAGTCAGAGTCAAAGCTCTACATGCCCTGTTCCTTGAGAGCTGAAAAATGAGGCATGAATGCAAATTTAACGTTGTTAGGTAGCTGGCTGGCTTTGCAGGCTTAGGGAAATTTTATCCGATAGAACTAATAGAATGTGATCGGTGTGACTGAGGAATCAAAATGTTCCTTAGTGTTGTAGGGCGGCAAAGCAAGAAAAAAGCTGAAGAAGAGTAACAGGTAAAACCAGGGGAATTTTAAATAGGGAGAACACAACACACGGGCTTGTGAGTCAGGGAGAAGATCCTTTCTTTGCAAAAGGTGCAGCAGGGCCCTCAGTGGGCAACTGTAATTACATGCTGATTTAAGTCTGGACTCCAGAGAAAAGAGACATTCACCAGCTCTGGGCATGACCCACATCGTTGCCATAGAAGGCTGCTATTTTAAAAAAACCAAATACATGTTACTGTCTTTGGTCAGAAAGCCTCACAAGGTTGGTGAGGACCCCATGGAACACAGGCTGCAGGTCACACATTCCCCTTTGGGGCCAGAATGGGGCTTTTCAGGCAGCTGCTGACCAGGTGACCCCGCTGGGACAGGAGGTGTTGATTTCCCAGTATAATTTAATTGAAATTTAGACATCCCATGAACTCACCCACACCTTCTGTTTGCCTACACATTTGGTAGGCCATCACCAGTTTAAGTTGGAAGCTGGTAAGTCACAGAGCATTTCAGTAGGCTTCAGTTTTGTGCTACAGAGCACGGACACCTGCGGGCTCCTGTTCATTACTGAGCAGACACGAAATGTGAACGGCGTCTCTAAGGTGAGGCAAGTTTTGACTAGGGTGGAGAGGCAGAGCTGTCTTCAAACTTATTCTACGGCACTGCACAGATGATTAGAGGCACCTCCTGGCTGGGGCACTGCTTTCAGGGTTTCAAACGCTCTTCCTCTTCCATTCTCTGGAAGAATCACACACCAAAGCAGGCACATAAGAACTCCACCTGCCTTTGGTGGAATCTTTTATGGTTCCCACAGGTTTCCAGCACCTGTGGTACTCTTCTTGTCATTGTCAGGCTTTGAATATTGCAAGTGTGTTCAACGAACAGAAGAAGATGACAAAGATTACATCATTCCCAAAGCAGAGCTCTTGATGTACTTTTCTCTCTCATTTTAAGGCTTGAACATCTTATCCCAACATGAAAAGTTCTGATGAGGCTGTTTCCTTGCAAAGCTCCCCACATCAACTTGACCTTTTCACACTGCCTTTTGTTACATCTAATCTCACAGTGCTTCTCAGGTAGGGTTGTTTAAGAAACATCTAAATTACTGTTGTACTCTACCTTCTAGTGTTTACAAAATGCCACTTCTATCTTCAAGTTAATGTCATTCTCATAATTGGGAGAAGCCATACACAATGGCTTCAGAACTACAAGTACTTCTCAAGAGCATGGCTATTAAATTACAAAATACTCATATACTTGTTACCTGTTTGGATACCCACAGGTTGGGAATAAAGGTGGTAGATCTTGTCATATATAATATAGTAAAAACCTCTACGACAGGTTCATCTTGCCCCTCTAATTCTGCATGTATCTTGGGAAAAACGTATGAAATATCTGGGCTAGCAAGCTGAGTTCTCCCTCCTGGATAAAACTTCTAAAAACTAATTTAAAACTTAGTTCCAAAACACATTCCTTTTGCTTCTAGAACTCAGACTACTAAAAGTGTTCTTCATCATAGAAAGCAGAGGGAGCAAGTCTACTCCTCAACAAGCCTGTGAAAAATTTTAATCTCATTTTATTTTTCTAAAGCCATGAGGTTCAAAAGATACATGAATTAAAATAATCATAATGAATTAAATGTAACAATAGTCCTTCTCTTCACAATGTTTGCAAGTACAAAGATCACAAGAGATTTAAGAGATCACAAGCACCACTGCTACTTTAGCACAAAGCAAAGTAATTCAGTCTGGTACTTCTCCTCAGCGCTAGCGTGAGAATTTGCCCTTTCAAGTTATCCTTTGGTTATTTCGAGAGGCTCTTGAGGAAAGACTGTTCTTCTTTTATTCTCCAATTTCAGAGTGCACCTAAGCAAACGCTTAAATTTGACCATGAGAACACATTCCGTTTATCTCCCATTTGCAAGATGAAATTTAAGGGTGACTTCAAATGTTTTGCTGGATGGGGGACAGCGTTTGAGATCCCACTGGCACCTCCAGGCCCTCAGCCCATCCTGCCCAGCTGGACAGCCATCCCTGATGCTTCTCCTCTCTCCTGCAGCTGGCCATGCCACAGGGTAGCCACCACATCCACCAGGAGGGTGGGAGGAACCCAACCCCTTTTTCACACTGAACTTGTACCTACCAAGCTGTCTCAGCTTGCTGGGCTAAGGGCAAGATACCTGGACACTCACATCCCCTAAAAACAAGGTTTATTTTAATGGACTTGCCGGCATGAAGCAATTTTTGTCTTTACTCAAACTCATGTTTACACCCAACTGTCCCCGGATTATCACAGCGATGACGTTTTTTTTTTAGGATATTCAGTCCAAAATGTGTTTTTTTGAAGTGGCAGTCAGACTTCAGCAGTTATCAACAAAGAACATGAAATAAGAGGTCAAAAGCTTTGATCTCGCAAGGGCAAGGCACACATCACAGGCAGGAGCACACAGCAGTCCAAGGGGTTTGTTTTATCGGAAAAAACTTATTTCCGCGTAGGCAGTTCAATCCTCAGGACTTCTTTTTGTTTGAAGGAAGACAGATCTGGAGTGAATTTTACTTATGGATGATCTTTCTAGCACAGCTTTGAGCCTGACCCTTGGTAAGATGCTGACTGCTTAAGAACTAAATGCAGCAAGTGCAGCGCTTGGAAACTTCCCGTAGTGGGCTGATTTTCCGAGGCAATGAGCACCTGTATGTCACATCTTATCTTGGCTCCAGCACAAGGCAATGGGATTCAACACACCTGAAAATCAGGCCAAGGAAGTTCACGTGTTTTCACAAACATCACTTTCATCTCTTGCAATGATTACATGCGAGATGTTCAAGTTCACTTAAGCGTGAGGTCAGACAAGTTCACCAGATGCATCTTCATTAGACTTGCACAATTATCCTGAGCAGTCTCACTGGTAACAATTATATGATACTTATTTATTAGTCATCTGCTTTCTCATCTTTTCCACTGATCTGATTTGTTAAAACCCCAAACAATGTCTCAGAAGTTACCTAAAGGAAACAGAAATCTCTGTATGTACCCACACTGACTGATAAATCAAGGTCTTGCTTCACTGATGAGATACAGAAATAAAAGTTGTTCCAGCTGCCATTTTGCTGGAATTAGTTGCTGCCTTGGATCCCCCTCAGAGGCAGTCAGTAAGGACAGCCCAGCATGATGACTCAGCCTTTAAAATATGCATCAACATGGTCAGAAAAAGGCAGAATGACAAATTTCTTCAGCCCCTCTCTAGGGATAAAAGTTTGATGGGCTAACTCCCATCATCCTGATGCCATGGATAACATCTCATCCCCATGCAGGGGCAGGAAGGAAGAAAGGAAGGGAACAATTTTTTCCCCATTTCTTCGTGGTGCATCCACTTGAGAGCATCAGGGATATTGGAGTCACTGGAAGCACAGCTCCCACTTAAGCTCTTGTTTTCTTCCCTCAAGGGAAGGCTACATCCTCCCCAGCCTCGTGCAGAGCATCCTGGCTGCACAATAACCCAGACCATGAACAGCAGCAGTGCTGAATAAGCCTTTCCTTGCCCGGAGACCTTTGTGCTTGTGATCAGCAATAAAAGGCTGCACTGGAATTTAAAACCTCAGCCAGGTAAAATACCACAGATGATTATTTAAAGGCTTTAAATAAAAAAAAAAAACAACAAACCAACAACCAACCAAAAACCCTCTGGCTGTAAGAATCAGCTTTTCACATTCACATTGTATGGCCGTTGACTCATACCTGGGTTATGAAAGAAGCCCAGAATAAGATGAGACATAATAAAACAAAAGCTGGGCTTGAGCAAGGATGGATTTCTGACAGCAGTTCTCAATGTTTTAAACACTAGCTGCAGACTCACATATTTCCAAGTTTAATTGTACAATTCCTAGTGACTTAACATTACAAAAACTTCCATATTTCCATGCTCAGAATTTGAGAAGCTCAAACAATGAGAAACTTTGGTTGACATATAAATGATTCAAAGAAAACAGTTTGGTTTTTTTTTTTTTTCAAAAATAAGTCACTGGCAGCAGATGACTGACATCCTACATGTGCTGAATATATCCTCTACCTCCAAGCTCTTGTGCTGTGAATTCCTTTCTGAGCTGTATTTCTATGATCCTGATTTTAACTTACGAGGTGAGAACCACAGAAAAATAGATACATAAATAAAAACAGAAGAAAATTTGCCAGATGTGCCTTAACATGCTTGGACATATGAAGGGACTGAAAAATAAAGAAAAAATCAGTATGAGTGAGAGGACCAAAACTTCAGATGGGAGAAGCCAACCCAGGGAGTGGAGGAGGTTGATTAGCAAGGAATGATGAGGAAGAGTTGGGACTGATGGACACAGAGGGCGGGGAGGGAGTGAAGCCCAAATGGCACAATATATCTGCTCATGTACTTGGGAAGACTTGAGTTTCTGCAACTAAAAAAGAGAACACTGAAAACTGAAGCCCTCAGCAACGTCAGCGTTAACACGATCTACATTTTTTGACTTCTGGTTGAATCAATATCCAATTTCTCAAAATAATAGTATGTACTCTTAGAAAAGAAGACTGCTAATTCCAGATAAGTAAAGCTTGGCTTTATGTTGTTTTCTTCTGGAGCATTATCCCACTCAAGTTCATCTTTCATAAATGCTGACACAAGCCACAAAGACTTTATATTATTTCATAAAATAGCTTTTCTCTTTTCTCTTTTCTTTTCTTTTCTTTTCTTTTCTTTTCTTTTCTT
>VZRE01011981.1:18598-264741 GCA_013396775.1 Cephalopterus ornatus
TCTCTTTTCTTTTCTTTTCTTTTCTTTTCTTTTCTTTTCTTTTCTTTTCTTTTCTTTTCTTTTCTTTTCTTTTCTTTTCTTTTCTTTTCTTTTCTTTTCTTCTCTTCTCTTTTCTTCTCTTTTCTTTTCTCTTTCTTTTCTTTTCTCTTTTCTCTTCTTTTTTCTTTTCCCTTCTCTTTTCTTTTAATTTCTTTTCATTTTTCTTTTCTTCTTCCCAAATTATACTCACAGCTTCGATTGATACTTT
The DNA here is from genome assembly GCA_013396775.1 of Cephalopterus ornatus. Taxonomy (NCBI): domain Eukaryota; kingdom Metazoa; phylum Chordata; class Aves; order Passeriformes; family Cotingidae; genus Cephalopterus; species Cephalopterus ornatus. Next base: position 18,846 of record VZRE01011981.1, read on the forward strand.
CAGTCGCAAGAACAGGCAGCCAGACAAGAACAGTAGAAGAAATTTTATCTTAAGTATTTATTCTTATGCCAGAATATCACTCAGTTTCCTCTGGGGTAATTCAGCACTCCTGAGGGAAATATGTGACCTCATTTGCATTTTCTAATTGAATTGCTATCAGGTTTCCTGCAAGACTGAACAAAAAAGTTTCTGGAGTTACTAACATCACTTGTATTAACCAGAAAAAAAAAGTTTACATTCAAGTGTTTGCTGGGGAGGAGGAGAAATGTACGCTTCATCTATCAAAAAATACATTTTTGAAGTATTTACCTTCTTTGCTATCATTTTTTCCTACTAGCATGACACTTTACCGTAGGAGTTGGAATTCTTTCATTACAGTGGTTACCACTGAAATTGGCAGGTTTTCCCAGGTTATTCTAAAGCATCTAAAGCAATTAGCACATTTATAAGGCCAACCCTGTGAAGGAGGAGAAACTGTCACTGTGTTGGCTCATTCACCATTAAAATGTCAGCTTGCACCAAGAGCTGAGGGACCTGAGGTGCAGGTACAGCCACCAAACCCTCTGATTTTGCAAAGAAAGCACACAAGGGGAGGACTATCCTGACAAAAGCCATCCTGAACTAATCTCCCACCCTGGAGCCACGCTGCCCACCACCAAAGCCCTCCCAAGCCCATTATGCAGATTTCCAGTCTTACATATCGTGACAAGAAAGGATCACAAATCCAAGGCGCCATTTACTGAGGGTTTAATCATCCATGGTCTCCTGGAAAGTAGCCCTGAGCAGGCAGGCTCACTCCTGGTCTCCCAAAACCTCAGCCAGCATCCCAAAAACACTGACTCCTCCTATAACATCTAATTTGCATTATAACCTCCACAATAACCCAGATGTCTAATAATGGCCATTCCAGGAGGGCTGGTTTTCATGAAGCTTTAATCCAGGGATAATTGTGAACCAAATTCTGATTTATCCTTTCAGAGATGGTTCAGAGGGACGGTGGTGCTGCCCTTGCTGGGGGCCGTCGCTCATGGAGGTGCCCACAGGAACACAGAGGATGGGCCAGCAAGGCACAAGGACTTGCTCGTGCTGCAGGTGACAACAAACAGCGACCAGCGGGTGTGGCAAGCGAACTTTACGCCAATTATTTTTAATGTCTGGGAACTGTTCAGCATTTTCATGAAATCAGTCACAATTTGACAAAGTGAAATGGAAATGGATGGATGAGCCACAACAGAGATCTGGTCTCTCCCCCTCTCTCAGGTCACCTCCTCCTTTCTCTCCCATATTTGCCATCTCCATATCCTGAATATAACACAACAGTCTGAAATGTCTTTAAAAAAATTATGTAGTACTGCTTGAGACATATTATACTATACAAAACTAAATGTGAAATCTACTTCTAGTAAAAAGCACAAAACGTATCAGGGTCATGGCCTGAAACATATTGAACTGGATATTGTTAGGTTTGGGGGGAGGGGTTTCATCATAAACACTATTATTTTTTAAAATAATCTCATAATCATATTTATTCCTTTAGCAAACAAAGGATTACTTTGCTTCCAAAAACCACTACCATTTAAATAAAACACAAGTCTGATGCCTGCTATAGGGACCCACTATGAAACTGCTTATGACCTTGTCATTAGTCTTGTTTTCCGTATTTTTCCGGCCTCAAACTACTCACTAATAAGGCTTTTAGAAAGCAGGGATATGAATTTTAAGAAGCTTAGCTCTCTCTCTCTTTTCAACCAGAGTTCAGCTTACATTAACATTAGATGAATTTCCAAGCAAATATTCTGCTAAAACAGAAATGTGTGCTTATTTAGCTTTCTTTCTGCTATACTGAGAAGAAATTTAAAGCAGTATATAAGACATCTTACTTTGTTCCTTCAATATTTAATAACTTTTAGAAGGAAGCAGTATTTCTTTGGTTAGAAAATGGTAAATAGAGTTGACATAACATACAGGGCTTAATTACATCTTGCACAAGCCCAAGCCTTACTGAAGAGCAGCAGAAGCGTATTTATGTGACTTCAAGCCATGCAAAAACTCAGGGGTCAGCCCACTGGGCAGCTGCAAGATTTAAGTCTGTCCAAGCCTTTTCCTTTTTGTCTCACATGTGGCAAAAATTCTCCCAAACGGCACAGACTCACAAGGTGAAGTTCTAACAATATGACATGGAAAGTCTTTCCCTCTTTCCCCATCCTGCCCTGTTCTCTCCACCCTGCAGAAAGGAGGAAAGGAGAGGCCACTCTTGCTATCTTGACCATTGCTGCGGTGCATTAATCCCAATTACAGCCATGGCCAAGAGACATCCCCTGTCCCTGAAGGAGACATGACTGCTTCCAGGACACACACCTTCATCCTTGCTCCGCAGGTCTTCAAGATCCAGCAATAAATCAGGCTCTTTAAACAATTCCCTGCCAAATCCTGCCTAAATGTAACCACCCAAACAGCCCAGCATTGCATTGCTGGAGTTGGCATCAGACACGATAACTGCATTTACTCGGTGTAGTAGAGGATCTTCAGCCCAGATTAACACTGAAAATGAAAGGGTGAACTGCTGCTGCCAAAAATCAGAGGAAGGAAAGAGACAGCTACTCAAGGCGCATATCAGAAGAAATGTGTTTTCACGGAGCAGCCCCCCAGTTCCAATGGTTCTGTGCAGCCCACCACTGCATTTAAAACTGTGGGAACGCTGCTCTCAGACTGCTGGGCAGGGACAGACCCCTCCTGCTTTTCAGTGGTGTGTATAGAACTAAAGCAGAAAGAAACCATCTGTAACCTTCTGTCTGACATACTGAATGGCACTGGCTTTTCACTGTCAGGGCTGGGGAAGGGAAGGTGCTGGCACTGAGCAGGGGGGACATTTGGCACTGCGGTGCCACGTTGTGCTTCGCTGGCTGCACCACGTGTGAGCATGTGTTCCTTATCAGGCAACAGCAATGCTCCCTGTCCTTGCACTGGAAGGAACGAGCCCAAATCTCCCCTCTGGAAGCTGCAGGGCTATGCAGATGGCTCACAAGAGAAAGGAATAACTGTGAAAACCAGGGAGATGTCTCGGCAGCATGGCAGAGCAGCCAGTGCACAACTCCAGGTCTGTGCTGTCACAAGAGAAATCTGAACTTACAATCATCAAGAAGATGGCTGACTTTGACTCTGCACCCTTCATTTGCAGGTTTTACTCGAAGTCAAGGGAGATTGTTAGCAGTGAATTGCGAACATGATGTACATAACCTGCAGTGTACAACAGAGCCAAGCAGTCACTTAAAAATACAAAAGTATGAACTTAAAAAACACCTCCCTCACTGGTGACCTTAAATCATTTCTGTCACAGAGGTTCAAGGATCATTTGGAAGAAATTTGATGCTGCTTGTGGTATCTCCTACCTGGACACTTCCTTATGAAGCACAGACCAGGCAACACAAACACTCCAACATTGCATGAAACTTTGGGGCAAAGGAAGAGCGAAATAAGAAAAAGAGCTTTGAAAAAACTCTCACCTTGTGTCCACCGTGCGGGGACTTCTCTGCCACCAGAAACCGGACCATGGCCTCCCATCTGCCCAGGGTCTGGGGATCCCACGCTGTCACCACCAGGATCAGCTGCTTTGAGGGCATTTGCACGTGGTGGGCAGCGAACAGGGTCCCGTCCGCCCTCACCTTGAAGTCCAGGCTGTTGGTTTCATACCGAACTCCCTTGTTACCAGCACAGTTATTAAATTTTACTAGAACAGAGAGTAAGAGATGGAAGAAATGTGTGAGATTGGCGTGATAAGGAAAGCAATCAAATATAAGTTTCAGACATTTAATTTTCACTGATGTCTTCTATATCTCTAATAGCCATCAAGGAAATGATTTAACTGTTTCTTCGACCTTTCAGGAGTGCTCTTGTGCTTTATCTCCGTTCCCCAGGGAAGGAGCTGTAAGCCATTTTTAAAGTATTTGATACAGTTTCATTAGATCTCAAACACAGCTGTTCCCCATTTCTACAAGTGGATTTCTCCCTTGTCGCCATTATCTTTTAAATTCAACGGGAGTCTATTACCCACACTGTGGGTATTTTTTTGCAGGAAATGTTCTCCATTTCCCTAACCCTTCAATAACCTACTTACCATATAGCCTATTTGCACATTCTTAACTGAAATTCAAAAGCCCATAACAATTCCATTATCAGAAATACAAAAACAACAAAAAAATTTAAATACGGAAAAAAAAATTTAAACCATTTTGGAGCACCCATCTGCTGTTGGAACTGGACCCCCACCCTGACTGGCTGACCCCTCACATGTTACAGCTACTGCGAAGAGGAACTGTAAAACTGTGCTTCATAAACCATAATGTGTCATTTAAAAGACTACTCTGTCAGATCAAAGCTCCCCAGTCGCTGATATTTTTATTTTCCTCTTTTTTTGGTCAAAGTCATTCACAGACTAGTTTGAAAACTATTTTTATTGGCATTATGAAACATGTCACATACATTAGGACAGAAAACAAAAACTCTATTATATGACAAAATTGACAAATCTGATTGAAATTGAACCTGCAGCTAATAACACAGGAAACAAAACACTTTCTGCCATTCGAGTAATCCACAGGGCGGAACACACATGTGGTGAAGGAAAACATATTGTGCCCGTAAAAACATCTCAAGTGAGTGAGAATGGATGTACAGCGTTCCAGCTCGGATCGTTAGATGGTTCTCACGCTGCGGCTGCTGAGTGCTCAGCAGAGATGCTCCAGCCTGCCCTGAGACAAGGAAAAACCTGCTGGGCCAGGTCTGATGGGGCTTCAGCAGGCACTCAATTCCTGCAGAAGAAGAGCTGGGCTGGACGGATCCTACCCAGACTGGCTGTGGTGGGAGAAGGGACGCAGTGGCAGTTCAGGCGAGAAGAGCTCCTGAGACAGTTGTACCCCAACCATCCCTTTCCCCCCATGCCGCAACTGACTCCTCTGCAGTGCTGCTTTGAGCTGAATCAAGGACTGATCTGGATTTAAATAAAAATCCAAAGGATGGCATAGTCTAAAGAAAAAAGGAGCCAGGAAATAGCTCAACCCGCACTGCTGCCAAAGCCCCCCAGCATCATCCAAATACAGAGAAATGAAGAATAAACGGTAGTGGAAGAAGAGAAAATCCTTCTCCTCCTTCACCAAACTGCACCACTCACTCACCAGGGTGTGATCATGTCATGACTGTCTTACAAAGGCTTTTGATGCTGTGTGTTTATTTAGATCCCATTTGTACATTTTTATGTGTGTGGTGGGAAGTGTTACCTAATGCTGCAGCAACTGCTGGGCACAAACCGCAGATGCCATACACTGATTTGTAAAAAATAAGGTGGATGAAGTTATCCAGTATATAAAAAACCTGAAAGCACTGGATGAGGTTAAACACACACTGTTTGGTGGCACCTACAAGAACTGGGATGGCCTCGGAGACCTGTGAGGGGAGATCCCCCTTCCCTCTGAGACCACCCTGCTGGGAGACTGCCTTCATCTCTCAGGAATTTCCACAAATCTCCCCTGCATTCACAGGTACAATAAATATGTGCAAACACATCAAGTGCTTCACTTCTAAAATGTTATTTATTTTCAGCTCGATGCCATCAGCACTGCTAGAAACCTGGCACATGAGCTGGTGCACTGCTGCACCCCTCTGCTGTGCAATGGCCATGCGGAACACAACTTCCAGCCTTACCTCCCCATGTACCCACGGACCATACACGGAAAGACATCTGAAGAAGAGAGAAAGGAGTGATAATGACTGCGCATTAAAAACATTTCGGAGTTGACTTTGATTTTATTGAGATTAAAAGAAAGCCCTACAGTGTACTAGTAGTCTGAGAGTAAAAAAACAACAATCTTCCTATACGTGTATGTGGTGATTTCAGTATTCAAAGTACTTAAACATCTGCTTAAGACACAGCGCGTGGCTCCAATATGCTGCTCTGGTGTCATATGTCACCGTGTCGACTTTTATGCTCCATTATCTAAAAATGGCTACCTCGTAGACAAAGTCCCTCTGTGACTTGCTAATTACTTCCATTAGTTTAAAACAAACTTGACTAGAGACGGGGAAAATCCTGGGAGAAATTGTCTAATCTTTTTTTTTTTTTTTTTAAACTCTCTGCTCCACATTGCTCCTCTCAGCTAGCACAGGTGGGTGAACGCTCAGCAATGAATTGGCACAGCCAGCTCCCCTCCTAAGAGCCTTTAGGAACTGCAAGCTCAGAAAGGCTTCAAGGACATGAGGATTCCACAGTGTTGAGTCACTCTGCACGGCAGCAACGGGGCCGTGGCTCACCTGGGCAGCTCTGCAGGGGATTCCAAACACACAGGGATGACCACGCTCGGCTGCTGCCAGGCAGAGCTGCTGCTACTGCTCCAGGTGCTGTTTATACACAGCAGAGAAAACAGAGAATAGCTGTGAGCTGCTCACACTTCCATCACAGGGCTGCAAGGACGTGGCTTAGTGCTGGGTTGGCAGTGCTGGGTTAAAGTTGGACTCAACGATCTTGGAGGTGTTTTATAACCTAAATGATTCTGTGATTAGAAATCCTAAACCATCCTCCTTGCTGCTCTGTGAAAACTATTCCTTGGGATTTTACATGACTAGTGAGATGCATTATTTTATACATATATATATATATGCACACACAAAGATCCACATAATACACTATAAGTATCTTATAAATAAATTCCTTATCTATACAAATTTATACATAAAATGCTTTTCCCAAATATATGTGTGTGGATATATGGGAGGAAAAAAAATCAAGCTATTGTTCTATAATAAATAACATAGTTCAAGCAAAGGAGACCTCATCCCTGTTTTCAAATTCCACCTCTTACCTCTACTCTTTGCTCTCATGGAGACTGAAATTAAAGTTTCATTCAGCAGCAGACAACTTTTGCTTTTGTTTTTTTTACTTTTCTCCTTTAGAAATCTCTCAGTCTACGTAATTTGCAGTTGATGCAACTCCTGACTTTCAAATAATGTAATAAATAAACAAACAAACATTGGCTGTGTTTACTAGACATAGAACTCTCTGTGGACACAAATCAATCTTTCTTTGACCATTCTGAAGCCTAAAGAACACTGCATGAATTTAACATTTAAAAGCTGCAGCATCAGTAATTAGGATTTCGGATAAACAGCAGAGTCACACATCTATCATTTTTACAGGATGGTAAAAAACACCAACTTTTTTAAAACACGCTGGATAAAATGTTCAGTGATGCTTATCGAAAGCTTATGCTGAAAGCAGCATCTAATGCCTGATGAAAGAAAAACCAAGAAGGCACCCTCATTAGCAGGCTTTTAGGTTTAACCCTTTACCCTCATCATTTTTAATTGCTTCTCTATGAAAGGAGGAAGTACAACAATTTGATACGTTGAAACAGGTACGGAGTGACGGGCAGGAAAGCTGCAGGAGTCTGCAGCAAACTGCTGGGCATCTGAGACAAAAAAATGGTATTTTTCTTCAAAAAAGACCCAGGGTGAAAAAAAATTCAACAAGTTTTGCATTGTTCCCTTTTATTGTTTAGCTTGTTAAGCTGGCTGGACAGAGTCAAATGATCAAGTGAGGATCTTGAAAGATGTACGAATACACTGAACTTCCTTGCCCCCCAAATGTCTGAGAAATATACTGAATTTAATGGGACTATAAATGGTATAAACCAAAGAATTCGCTTTTAGCCTTATCCTTCTGGATTCTCCTTTAACTTCTCCTAGTCCATTAAAAAGTGCCCCCTCTGGCAAGCTGCACAGGGCTGGAAGAGCAGGAGGCATAATACTCATTTATTAGGATATACCCCCTGGCAGGACATCATCCCACAGTTCAGGGTACGGGTCCCTTCAGGACTCTGTTTTTCACCATGGTTTGGAGGATTATTGCTGCAAAGATGTTTCTCTCCTGATGAACTTTAAAGCAGCAAACACACACCACTACTTCCAGCAGGATCCATCTGCTTTTCAAGCTGTGTCTCTTGACCAGCTCCCCTACACCCAGCGCACTGGGATAAACCTAAGCCGCCAAATCCACCGCTCCTGTGAACACCATTAAGGTGAGGATGGCTTAGCTGTGACCTTTGGAAACTTCAGATGTCTGGGTAACCTGTGGAGTCCTCGGCGTGTACGGAAATGTCCCTTTTGTGTGATCATGAGCAAATCACTTGTATTGCTGCCCTGGCACTTCTGGCCCAGTGCTCCCAAATGCCTGCACTCATCCATCTCCTCCGGCCTCTGCGGGGGGTTCAGCCCTGGCCAGAATTCCCCTGCATGTTACCACACCAGAAATTAAAAAGACCCAAACATGTCCTTAGCGGATAGCAACCTGTTGTCTAAGAACAGGCACGAAACCATTCAGTTAACCACAAAAATGCACCCCGTGAGCACATCACAGCCTCACAAAGTGATTTCTCCATTAAGTGCTAATGGGAAGCAGCGCTCGCTGTGCCTTGTTGGAAAGCTGCACTTATTTGACAAAGTAAGTACGTAGCATAAAATTTTACACAGCCACATTTTTGAGGCATCTTTCTTTATGTTCACGCGATCCCTCTGTGATTCTGTGAGAAAACTGCTTTATAGCAGTGGCAACCAACTGTAGTTGAGTGAATTCCCTGTGGCCACACTGGAAATCTCGAGCAAAGCTGGGATGTGAGTCCTGAAATTCAAACTGCCAGCTGACACTGCCCCCATTGCCCACACACAAGGGACAAAAGTTATAAATGGGGAAAATGGACCTTCAGAGGCACTTCAAAAAGCACAGAGAGGCAGATCCTTATCCCTACAAACTGCTGAATATTTCCAGATTAGTGCCAGACCAAAAAAATAAAGGAATGTCACATAACTTATTATGGCAATTGTTGTGTGAAATGGAGTCCCATGAACAAACATAAATCCATGGTGGAATTCTGTGACTAGAATATCTTGTCTGCAAAAGGGAAATGCTGAAAGGGAGGCAAGAAGATTTTCAAACTCATGGAATCATTAAGGTTGGAAAAGATCTCTAAGATCATGGAGTCTAACGATTAATCTAACACTGCCTGGCCGACTACTAAACCATGTCCCCAAGTACCACACCGACACATTATTTGAACACTTTCAGGGATGGTGATTCCATCACTTCCCTGGGCAGCCTGTTCCAATGCTTAACAACCCTTTCAGTGAAGAAATTTTTCCTAATATCCCACCTAAACCTCCCCTGATGCAACTTGAGGCCGTTCTCTCTTGTCCTACCTTGTCCTATTTTGTTTCTCTTGTATTAAGAGGATGGATGTGTCCAAGTACCACAGGCATTTTGACCCCTCTGAAAGAATTCTGAGACGTTGCTGTTTCAGTGTTTTGTGGAAATTAAAACTGACTTGAGCCATCACACTTACACACAATGCTACATAAGTCCAGAGTCCTGTTTCTATCCCACTCTTGCTTACAGTAAATCCCATACTATCACACAATACACAACCAGATTTGCTTCCTGCAGTTAATAAAATGCTCAGAGCCCTTCTCCTTCTGTACAAGAAAAACAACGCATAAATAGGAAAAAAGGATGGCTGTAAAACCTGATGGAGACAATGTGTAATTTTCATCCTCCCATTACTAACTTTATAGGCTACATTTTCAACCACGTCCCCATAAAAGATATCACACTAATAAACTCTTAGTGTCTTTATTTAATATTTATAGCACCGTGGGAGAACCAAACTCTACTGGTAAAAAGTAAAAACAGCAATTCAAACAGCTGCTTCAGAGACTAATAAACACACCCCTAGTGATGGAGTTTAAGAGTATACAGTTTAAAAAAATGCTCTGATACAAAAACCTGTCGGAAATAAATGGATGTATGTCGGTTGGTATATGAATGTATATTAAAATGTGCATGCTCACACCCTCAGAATTGATTATTCATTAAGTGTTCTTGGAGTAAAAAACAAAAATAATGAATGAGTTCGAAGAATTAATGAAATGCCCCACAGTCTATCATCTCCTGAAAACATTTAGCATGAGTTAGCATGTTCTTAATGTTATTTTCTTGCAATTAATGGCGCAGGAATCTGCTGCAATTTGACCCATTTCTCATCTCTCAGGTCAATGTGAAACATTACATCCAATTTTCCAGTGCATTATTTATGATCTCTAAGCTATGACTGCTAATATTTGCCTTGCTGAAATAATAGTAAATTACCATAACAATTTACCATATGTAATTATGTTAAACAAAATCTTTCTTTATTTATCTTCTTGTAATCTTCAGTTACAGTGAATCCTCCTATTTGGAATATGCAGTAATACAACATCCACGACATTCCCAACCCATTACACGCTTGTTTGAAATCCCCCCATATGCAAGTCAACTTGTGACACCTCAGAACTGGCAAACGAGCAGCAATCGATCTCCAGCAGAAACCAAGATAGATTTCAAAAGGCACATAGAAGTATTTTACTTTTAAAAGTAGGTTCTGAATTTCCCCTCTTTAAATTCCGGAGTTCAACCCCCTCCACGATCAAATTATCCATGTGGGTTTTAGGCTCACACTAGTGAACTCCTGACTGCCTCGTGTTCATCTGCAGCTGGTTTGCCTCCACAAAGCCAGGGCTGTAGGTTTTATGGGGAAAATGGCAAACCTTGTTCATGCACAAGTCATTTATTTAAAAAAAAAATATTTCTGTGGGCTTGATGGAGCTACCTGGAAAAGTCATCTTTTCATTTCCAGAGCCACCTAAATGCTTTTGACACCTTTTCCAGCTTTATATTCCCTTTTATCAGCTCTTGCTTACACAGAGTTTCTGTTTCCATGGCCAGATGAAAAGAAAAGGAACAACACATTTCAATGGACTGAAACAGGGATCCTTTCAAAAGTCATTCTCTCACCTGTACAGTCAGCCAGTACCAATGAGGAGTTGAGAGTATATTAAAAAAATACCTAAATTCCACGCAAACAAAACCAAACCAGCCCTACAGTAAACAAAACCCAATTCCCAGACACTGACTGCCTCCTTCATATCCCCACCCGTGCTATTTTTCATTTACTGGAAGCCAATTCAACTAAAATACATGTTTTTAAGGAAGAAAAAATGAAGAAGTATATTTCACTTTTGGTTTGGAATTGGAGGGGAGTACAGACCCCTGGAGAGAAGGACTGTAGAACATGATAGAAAAGATGAATCACTCTGGCAACAGCCAGCCAGCCATTAATTTTCAGCAAGCCAGGAGTTGGTCCAATTAAACCAGGCTCCTTTCTCTACATTAACATGCTTTACTCAGTTTTTTTCTGAAGCTAAAACATCAGCTAGAGACCCCAAAGGCTTTTCTATTTAGGATCAATCAATCTACCTTGCTGCACTGTAAAACATACACTGTCAGCTCTGAGGCGAGCTCAAAAAAAAAGAGCAACAGTAGAAAAATTTGATAAATCGACATGTTCTGGCAGTTAGTAGAAGGATTCTTCCTACACTGTCACTTATTTTTATCTGATTAGAAACAAGTATTAGTAAAGGGAATATTCCCTTCTATTCTCTTCCTGGTATTTAGCATTGGGTTAAGAGGAGTCTTTTTATCCCTGATTTTCTACATCCAAGCCAGAAGCTTCCTACCACAAAGGCACAGAGATACTACCCAGATTTCAAAGGGCAGCGAGTTTCAATTGGATTTGCAGGATGTGCACTCACATTCAAGCATTTTCTTTAGCACAGGAACATGATCCTGCATCTATTGGTGCTCATGTTAAAGACATTTTCCACTGCTTTCCACTTTTTCATGCTCAGGGCTTTCCTGTGGGTGTGCAACCTCACCTCCTGGTTTCCAGCACCTGCTTTGGCAAGGATTGCTTTGTTCTGCATTTCGTTGCCCATTTGAGATCCACTTACTCTTCCTCAACCCTACTGAGAGATTTCAGGAATGGTTAACTAATGCACGAGCCAGGTACTGATGACAGAGGCTGTAAGAAGGACACTTACGTGGTCTGAAGTCCTCTGCAAAGAGGTAATCTGGGCTGGGCTCACTCTGAGGGTTACCCTTTTCTTTGGTAAATGCCATAGTAACTCCATGCTGTTCCAGTAGACATTTTTATCTTTGGACAAAACCCTGTCCTAGTAGTTTCAGTATGACAGTCCTCCTCTGTTTCCAACAGCAATGTGGACTGAAAGCCACTGGGATGTGCAGCTGATGTTGCAGCTTCAGATGACAAGGCGAATAAAGAAAGCTTGGCTTGTGTAATTCTGCAAATACCAACTGCACCACACATTTTGGCAGCTATTGACTTTTTATGGGCAAACATTTTTGTTCTTTGCTCTTCTTTAAATTCCATGTGTCTGCAGGATAGTACTGAGATTCACTATGGCACTAATGAGATCATTTTACAATTAAAGGCTAAGTAGAAACAAACCTCTCACCACTCTACAGGAGAGTTTGGGTTCTCTGATTAAGCAGCAGTAAATAAACCTGTTTCACTCTCCGTCCTGGTGCACGGGCTTTCTATGATTAACTCTCCAAACAAGATGGACTGATTGACCCCATGGATTAATCAATGAGTTTCTCAGCTTCAGAGCAAAGTGCAAGTTGTGGGAGTTACCTGCAGCAGGATATGTTCTAATTATTATTACCAGCACAGAGTACATAAATCCCAAGGCGCTTTATTGAGAGGTTTTACTCTTAGAGCTAATGATTTCCACAACACTCTCATGTTTGTCAAACTACCTATGTGGGAAAAGATTCTAAACAGCACTATGCATTTCTTGAGGAAAAACTGCAGGTTGTATGGTAGCTTGGGGTGATAATTATAAAGGGAGGAGCTTGGGTAATGGTAGGGCAATCTCTAGGTTATAACAGCTGCCCACCCTTCGTACCTTCATCCCTGGAAGAAGCTATTGGGAGGCTGAGGCTGTATTGGAGGGAAACCCCACGTGATGCATGGAGCACTCCCAGGCAGAGCAGAGAGCCCAGCCCTGCTGGTACCAGGAACATCCTGACACTGGGAGCAGCGGTGGGAAGTGGGAAGGACACACAGCTCCTGCACAACCACAACCACCCCTGCCAGCTCCCACCTGCCCCACCGACAGCAACCTGGAGGCCCTGGGGCATTTCCTCTCTGTCACAGATCTCTTTTCAACTTTCCAGAACTGTATCTGAAAGACATGGGGAGCTGCAGGAAGAATTTTTAGTGAGCGGGGAAAAAAATAAAAGTGAACAGAGGCCATTTGCAGCCTAGGAAAATAAGTTGAAAGAGATGCTCCAACCGCAGCCGTGTCAGACAGCCTCGGGCTGCTCTCTCCTCACAGTCTTCAAACAAACAAACTCTCAACACCTCGAAACAGAGGCTGCACATGTCAGGGGGAAAAAAAAAATATCAGACACACCAGTAAAGACACTGAACTCCTTGTGGACTTGACTTGTGTGTAAGCACCGACAGCTTTGGGTTTGGGTGTTCTCATCTCCCTCAGCCCGGCTTAGGTGTGAAGATATGCTGGTCCAGGGAGTCAGATCACAATGCAGGAAATGAATAGATGTTTCAGGCAAGAATATTAGAAATATAAGACTTTGTTAACTGGAAGAATCAAGACAGTGTAGCTATATTTAACTTGCATCTGCTGTGCACCTCTGCTCTTCTGCCTGCACAAAAACCAGCTGCAGTCCTTTACCTTCATCTGTAACCTACACAAGTCTGCAGGTTTCAAGAGAAATAAATAATATGTAGAATAAAATACTGCTTGGTACCTGATGGTCTCAAGTGCTTTGACATTTGGAGAAATTCAGAGAGTTTTATTTACAGAGGGAGGCTCAAGATTCTGCTTCTGGCACTTGGTCAGAGGGAGCAGGATGAAAAAAAGTGGCCTCGATGCCAAAACTGCACTTGAGTGGGTAACAAACACTGGGCAAGTTGAGAGATGGCAGGGCTGCACAGCTGCAGAGAGCCAGAGCATCCTGCCCTGGGGCTGGGCTCCAGTGTCGACTGACTCCCCAGGAAATTCACCCACAGAGCAGGAAATTACCAGGAAAAGCAAAATCACAATAAAACACAGCTCCACATGATCTGGTGGACGTCATCACTGAACCCAAATGAACCTCCCAGCCCCTGCAGCCATCCTGGAACAGACCTCGTGCATTCCCGCAGCCATGGAGCTCAGCTGCTGCTGCTGCTGGAGTCATAGGGATGAGATTTAATGCAACTTTCCCTTTCCTCTTTCACATTCACCCCCTCTGTCTCTTCTTACTACTGCGGTGTCCAAGAGAAAGGCATCCCTCCCCTCGCCTGAAGAACAACTTCAGGATTCAACAACCAACCTTAAATTTCATGAAGCATTTTTGCAGGGCTCAGTCCCTTCAATTAAAACTGAGTGAGACTGAAGCCAGTAAATTAGAGAACGTGACAAATGCAGCACAAAGCACTGAAGATCCCAGAAGGTACCAAATTTAGTGTTAAAGTAAAGAAACAATAGGGAAGTCCAAGACATTTCAGAGTGTAGTGAATCAAATTAAATTGCCTGAAATTCCACATGGAATACATTTGACAAATTTCTTTCCCCCTCTTCAGCTTTCTGTTTGAGATGAACTGTCGTCTGGCAGCTTCAAACGTCTGGCACAGCTTCAGCTTCAGTTTGCTGGGGCTGAATCCAAACACGAACCTGAACTTTACCAGTTCTGCTCTTTTTGTAAACATACTTGCTGTGGCTGCCAAATGCTTTCCAAAAGCACACAAACCCCAGAATCCAAAAGGAAAATATTGTCTTGCTGCAATAAAATTTGCATTTTACCACCTATGGGCAGCATCCCGTGCGCAGAGCCGGCGGTCGGGCAGAGCCCACCTCGCCCTGTGTTTCCCCACACATTTTGGAAGGGGATGGAGAGTGGGGAGCTGCTGTGGGAGGGATGTGTCTCTCATTCACCCAGTACAAGCCCATCCCACAGCACTCCAGCCCTGCCAGCACCAGTGCCACTTCTTCCCCCAGGGCTGCACGGGCAGCTAATAATACAACAATTAGCAGTAGGATTCCTCAGACGTGCTGGATAAGACAAGCAGTAAAATGTCATTACACACGTGTCACTGATAGCGAAGACCAGTTTAGATTCCCCCAGTGAGTAGTCTCATAACGAATTCATTTTAAGGTAGGGAACTTCAGCAGCGGAAGAGACTGATATAAAGAGGGTTATGATCAAATTGCTCCTGAGCGCAGATAGCATCAGCCTGGATATATCAGATTTTTTTCTCCACTTTGCTTTTAAAACATAATTGGTTTTGCAAAAGGCTTACAACAACGCACGCTTCTTTGACACAGAGTGCCATTCTTCACCAGCAGCATCCCACTACCTGCATGATTCTCTTTTATAAATTCTTTCTTCCTCCATTTTAAAGCTTTTTAAAACTCTCAAGCTCCATCAACTCTCCAACTGCAGACGGCTAAACCACGATGGTTAAACCGAGCCCACCTCTAGGCTGAAGAGCAGCAAATGACAGAAGTGTGTGAGTTCTGGCACCAAGAAGGTGCTGTTAGGAAAGCATATTTTATTGTCCACAAAGTCTCAGCCTCACCTCTGAGAGCCACATGGAGTGTCACCACTGCCTAAAATAGACAACATCTGGTTCATATAAACTCTGATTTATTACATGTCTTCACTCCCCTTGGGTTTTAATTACGAGTAGATCTTGTAACTATTATATTTGTATTTGTTTTATCCATCTAGATATTTTTCTACACTACTAACTACAAACTGAAAGCTCGTTCTAAAAATAGTACAAAAATATACTTAAAAATATGCATATGGTCTTTATTAAGGAAATCCCTATACTGAATTTTTAGATGAAGTAAAAACACCACTGAAACCACTGATTAGCAAGCAAGCCTTTACTTGATTTAGTATGAAACTAAAGAAGTTGCTTTCTATTACAGTAAAACCCTAAAGAAAACAGAGTACAGAACTGACTGCTGCCCCTCTAACCAGTGTGGTGGCAGATAAAAATCCCTCATTACCACACCACTGACTGCTCCCAGGGGCTTTTCTGGGGGTGTTGAGACAATTCCAGTGGTCAGGTGTCCTCATTTTAAAGCACCTCTCTTCTTCAGCAGATAAGACAGAATCAGACTGTACCTAAAGAATAAAACATTTTTCCTCCCCTGGGTAAGAGAATACAATCAGGAATGCAATCATTGGAAGCCTTCCTCCTGAGACATTTTTTTGTCTAAGCTNTGATTTAGAAGTGACTTTTTAATTTGTATGGTTGAATAACTACTACCACAACAGAACATACAGAGCAATAAAAAATACCACTTGCAAACTTCAGAACTCTCCACCTCCACATCATCCATCAAAACCAGTCCTGTAAAAAAACAAGGGATGTGACAAACCTAACCAACCTTTCTCCCCCACCTCACAAAAAGACTGAAAACTACTTCTTGAAATGTCCTAATGTTGCTATTAAATGATGAGTCTTCTGAAAACCCTTAGTGGTCGTTCACAACACCCTCCAGGAGGACCAGCAGACATCATCTCCACAAGCCCAACACACTGACTGGGCAGCTCAGGTCCAAGCACTGAGGCAGAATCCTGTCCTACTCATGGCACAGAACTTTTGGGAATATGATGGAAAACAGAAATCGCCCCAGATGTCTGAACTGCTGAAATCTGGAAAGCAAAAGGGGCCAATAGCTGAGTTTTCCCTCCCCCAGTGTCAGCACACAGCGTGACTCGTGTGCTGAACCATCTTCAGACCAACAAACCCTCCAGGTAGAGCAACAGGGATGTAAGAAATATCTTGGCTCTGTATCTGTTTTTTAATTAAAAAGTTTTGCATGTAAACAGATACCTTCTCTTCTCCCAAATCCACACTGACATCCACTACTTATCATTCTGAAGCAATTGCTAGGGGAAACATGATTAAAAAATACCATATTCCATGGAAGTGTTCTTAGAACTGCCCATCACTGTGCAGTGTGGTCCCCATTCACACCAGCTCAACTGTGAGAGTTTTAAGCTGAAATCAAAAAGTCAGGCCATTTAAAGACATAAAAGTCAGTTATGAGGTCACAATTTTATTTTTCATTTATTGATTGATGGGTTGAAAAAGAAACATCGACTGGCTGCTATCTTCTAAAGGTTAAACAAGTGTGATGAATGGTATCAGAGAAAGCCCTACCAAACTTTGATTCCCACTTCTTTTACGAACTACAGGGATATCAAGGCTAAGTTGGATGGGGTTTTGAGCAAGCTGGTAGAGTGGAAGGTGTCTCTTCCCATGGCAGGGAGGGTGAACAAGGTGATCATGAAGGTCAAATTCAACCCACACTATTCTGTGATTCTATGAACAACATCCTAACGACACAACAACCCCAATATAGCAACAGGGACCACAGAGGGATGCAGGCACACGAGCTGGAGACTCATCCTCTCCGGACAGATGTGGAGGGTGCAGCTGGCACCGACCCCAGGACACTGCTCTGGCTCTTATGTCCTGTTTCCACCACGGGTAGCAGCACTTCAACACTTTCCACTCACACATTTGCAGTTTTTTTCAAGAGCAGGCCTCGGCAAGGACTGTCAGCTACCGCTGTCAGGGATGTCTAGCTCAGTGTAAACACTTCGTTAGTAACGTGATGAAATTACACCTTCAGGTTTATTCTAACTGCTAAAATAAATCTTTGCATAGAACAAGTGTGCATTCATTTATACCGCAGTGCTATGACCACCAGTTTTAATTTTTACTGTTTAATTATTCATCCTGGATCAGGTCTCAATTTAAGCTAATATGAAAAGATGAGGAAGAATGGGCACTTGTTTATCTCAGTTTTTTCCAATTAATTCTAGTTGTTCAGTAATCACATTACTTTTCTACTCTGTGATAAGAAAGAAAAAAAACAACCAGCAACCATCCAAAGAACAAAAACAGACCCCCCCTTATACAAGAATCCGGATATTCTACAAAATTTACTTGCATGGATAGACACCAATACACCAATTAAAATATTCATTTATAGGGATGGCTCATATTATTGACTCAGCCTGCAAGGGAAATTTTTCTTCTTTTTTGCCTTTAATGTCCATACTATTACGAGTGAATCGACCTCACAACAGATTATATGATGGAGATCGGCAGAGGTTACCTGAAATAGTCCTGGAAATATGAAATTTTCCTAAATTTTCCTCTTGTTCCATATGGGCAGTGATAATATGTGGTACATCAACCAGCAAATTCAAATCTATTACTTGGTGCTATGCCTGAATTAATCAAAACCAAAACTTCCAACCCACCAAAATGTCTGCTAAAATTAACCATCTCCTACCTTTTTTCAATAAAAAAACTTGGGAAAAGTCAAAGTAAGAAACTTCAATCTTGAAGAAACTTGCCAGTCCATAATTCATACAGATTTAATGACATTTCTGACCTTTAAAACAAAAAGCATGAATAGCTCACCCAGACTATTGGGCAAATAGAAAAAGTAACAAGAAAAGCCAGCAAAGAAAAGAGAAGCTACCCAAGAGAAATCCTCTGCAGCTCCAATATACAACATTTCTACTCTGTACAAATAAAATGCCACCAAACCTTCACCAGCCACTGCCCTCACTTTGTCTGATGAGACTTTCTGGTGCTCACCCAGTTGTTCCTTTGATTACTCTGATGCCCAGAAGTTTCTGATAAATAGTCTTGTACTAAGGACATATCACTATTTGAAATGCAGTTGTCAGAACAGAATATTACTTTATTTCTCTCGCATGTAAATACCAGCAGGAGCTCACACTCTGTCATCCGAATTACCTACTAAAAATCATCCAAACCTCGAGGAGCCCTTCTGATCCAGGCTCACTGATACATCAACAACTATATTGCGTCTGTATGAAATATCAGGGCCCTGTGCTTTTAAACTGCTGAAATAGGTGGCCTTGATTATTTTTGTGCTCAAGCATAGGCATCACCCGGTGATCAGTCCCTGCACTTTTATGCACAAATTAATTATGCTGAAAATTTTTCAATTAGCCATTTGCCATCGCCCTTGTCTGACTGGAGCCTACAGTTGGGGTGGTGACTCCATCTCACAGCCAGGTCATTACACAGAGGAGGGGGCAGACACTGAGCTCCACTGAACCCCAACCAGCCACACCACCAATTCCATACGGTTAAACCTTCACGCTTTCCTGAATGTTTATAACAAAATCAAACAAAACCCAGCAAATCTTTTCAGTGAACCTGACTGCCACAGGCAAGTCCTTCTTCTCTACAGGACTCTCTCCCCTGTGAACGCACCTCCCAAAACACTGTGGATCTTGATCTCATGTGGTGAGGATGAGGTCACGGAGCTGCCCTAGGAGCCTCCCCCACTGCACATGGATGGAGTCTGGGATGTGCAAGAGTGCAATGCTGACACACTCCCCTCTGTGTGCATGTGGCCAGGACACCTGCACAGCACCAACCTGCAGCACGCTCGGCTTGATAACCACTTATTTCCTCCAGCACCAAAGGGACTGAAGCTCTAAAATGAAAAGGCAGTGGGGAGGAATGCAGCCATCTAGGGAAGATCCACCCAACCAGCAGTTTCAGAATGAAAAATATAGCCTGTCTTGCTTAAAACCACTGTCCTGTGCTTAGGCAGCCCTCCCTCTCAGGTATCTGCACTACACAAGGCCCCTCTGGAGGGTGATATTATAGGTTCGCTCTCTACCCTGTTATTTCTGGCTACTTAAGCAGCAAAGGACCAATATCCCGTTCAGTTATGCTCAGTTGGTGCAAGAGAAATCAGTGAGCGATCTCTCTGCAGCTCAATTCCCACACCTCGTGCTCCTGTGGCACTGCTGGTTTCTGACAATGATTGATGACTTCTACCAAGCCCCTGTTACCAGGAACCGAACGGGTATTTCTTCATGAGCTACCCGTTATCACGCAAACTCTGTGAGCTTTAAGGGTAGAAAGCTTATCCTCTGGAACAGACTTTCCATCTGAAACACCTCCTCCTTTCTCCTGTGATTTACCGTTCATTTATCTTTACGGGAAAATTGGTCTTTCCAAGTTACAAACTGGAGACATCTGAGGCTCTCGTTTCTGGAAAAGCCAGCAACGGAAACCTGAGAAATGAAAAGCCAACGCTCCCATGGGCATATTAGCTGGTTTCAGACCACAGTTAATGACTTGTCAATCATATATTGTTTCACATTAGATTTTGTTTACATTCAAGTCACAGTGGACTGAGCAGTGGTGTACGTATCCATCACCCAGTTTCCAGTGACCATCAATAATTAACAGCTTCTGTTCACCCTACAGGCGTGTTTTCCAAATCCAGATTGACATGTTTCAGGCAGACTGGCTCTCCTGACAGTATTTCCACAAAAACTAATTCACACCTGAAACACAGAGCAGACACACTCTACTGTAACTTCCTGCCAGCTCCAAGCCTTAGAACTTAAGCTAAACAATATTTAGTAATTTACTCTGCTTAGCTCTAGCTAGCTAGATTACTAAAATATTATCTTCTGTCTTAGCAGTAAGGCAGGGTGTGGGTAGGCAAGATCAAATCATGTCTGTTTATGCCACCTTTTAATTTAGCTGATTTGGGTTGAAAGGATTGCATTAGAGATGAATTATTCCTTAAGAGGTTTCTTTAAAGCAAGGAATTTTAAAAAAATCTGAAACTCTTATGGTCCCCTAATACATGTGTCTATTTTGCTGTATTTCTGCCCTGAAAAAAAATAATTACTGAAGCAACAAAACCCTGTTTCTTCTAGTAATGAACAGTAAAAGCTTGTGTGGGGGAAAAAACAATGATTAGATTGTGAGTATGTGTTACTTCCAAATGTAAAGCCATTTTACTTGAGACAATATTAAGATGCTAAAATGCAATGTTTGATCATTAATTTTGGCTAACACTACACATTAGTGTTGCTGCAGTCTTAGATTTTTTTCTTCTCCCCTGGTTTTAGACAGCCTTAATCATGCTTACAGCCGATCCTAATTGCTGAATCCTATCACTCTCCACCTTCTCTAAAATGCTCGGGGCAAAAGAAATAGTGAAGATTAATGGCAGACGTGTAATTAGACGAAAATGTAAAGATCTCGTGCTAATCACTCAGAAATAATTTGATAAATATGAAATTCTGAAGAGCTCTCAGAGTAGGAGATGATAAAACTGGAGTGCTGAGGCACAAAGCTGAGCACATTTGTATGTGCCACACTCCTCGCGACTGGAACGGGAGAGCTCACGCCCGAGTGTGTGGGCATGCAAGGGAGGCTCTATTAACATAATGGGATTCAGCATGGAAGACCATCTGTTTTAATTGAGCAAGCTTATTCGTACAATGCTTTGCTCCACTAATCTTGTTTAGATTAATGTTAATGTTCTATTAAAAGGTAGTTTATCATCCCACAATACTGAGTTAAAGCGATCACACCCACCGTAATGTTCTCAGCTCTCGTGGAGGCAGAGAGATCGCTCATTACCAGGCTATTGATCAACTCACAGCACAATTATTAAGGCTGGGAACCTTGGTTAAAAGTAACCAGAGGTCCTGTGTCCAGTGAGCGTAAATGCACGGATAAATAGCTTTTATTTAATTAATTTAAAATACAAAAAGAACACAGCCTGCAAAATAATTCTCAATTATGCCTTTGGGTAACTACAGGAATGATGCTTTAGCTATTACCACCTTTCAGGTTGTAACAGAGAGAGCAAGTGTCAAGCTGGGACGGGTTTCTTTCAATTTCTTTTCTTCCTGCGACTCATCTTCTCACCGTAACCCTTAGTCTGTCTTTAGTGCTTCTTTTAATGAGAAAGCAGGAAGCTGAGTGCTAGTTGGAAGCACACCTATCATTAAAAATGCAGACACAGGGCAAGACAAAATGTGCAACACAGCACCTTTTGTATGTGGATCTAAAAATCCCAAATTGTAGGAGGCACTGTTATATCCTGCAGGTTTAACTTTTTTTCCCCCCGAATATGGTAGAATCTGAAAGTCAACTTTTGTATCCTCCATGGCTAGAGAATAATGCACCTAAATGTTTTGGTTATTATTTTTAAAGGCTTTATTTTTTAAAACAAAATCATGTGCCAGCCAAGAAATGAATTATTCCATCATTGTTTGGGGGTTGGGTGTTTGAGTAGCAAAATGGATTACAACCTGCTATATTTACAACAAAAACAGGACTACCATCAGAAAAATAAATTCTACACTCATCTGAGTTCAACCTTCACCCCTGCTTTCTTCCCTTCACCCTCATAAATGCCATCTTGAGCTGCTTGAGCCAAGGTTCAAGCCTGTGGTGAGAATCTCACCTTCTGGCTGGTCCTTCCACCAGTGAGGTCACCGTTTTATCTCCTTGTACATCCCTGGGTCCCTTTTCTCCACTGCACTCAGCAGCCTTCAAGGTCTGAGCCCTCCAACACTTCTCCCCAGAGAAGTCAGACATCACCAGAGCCTTGGCAATTGCTCCTCTTGTTTTCAGCCAAGCAGCTTTGCTCTTTTTCCCTTGCTGCTCCATCCCTCTGGAAGAGCTCCTGGTGGGCCTGTGGCAAGGGTACCTCCACATTTCCCTCCTGAAACATCTCTTCTGCCAGAGCAGACAGAGCTGGTGTGCTGGGCAACTGCTGCTCGTGCAGGAGTTAGAATCACAGAATCATTTAGCCTGGAAAAGATTATTGTTGTCTTTCTTTCTGAGGATTCCCCACCCCAGCCCATCTCAGGTCATCAGTTGTGCCCTGACTTACATCAAGATGGCAAACCCTCACTGACAAGGATCATCATTTTGGTGTTTGTTCTGCACAGCTCCTATTTTTATGGTGTCTACAACTGCAGCTGCTCAATACCACTGTGGCACAAATAAAGTAACAAAAGAAGTAACAAGTGCAGCCCTCCCCCTCCCTACCAAATTTCAAGTATGGCTTGAAAGAGTCCACTTAGAATTTTTATTTCCTAAGGGAACGTTTTATAATTACATTTTGGACATCTGAACACGGAAGATGAAGGATACCAAGAGAAGATGAAATATATGTGAAGAAATTCTTCACATGCCATTCTAAAAACAATAATCTCACAAAGCAATAATTCAAGGGAGACTTCCTCCCCGAATACCCAAACACGCCAGTCATTAATTACAACTCAGAAAAGCTTCTCTGTGATACAAAAGCATCGCCATTCCTCCTCTGCAAAATTGGGAACCTGAGAAGAATGAAAGTTAAATGGTTCATCCAAGAAAACTCAGCTGACAGTTGCCAAACTGCAAAACACTGCAAGCAACATCAGATGCTTGTTCTCACATTGGCTGTGTTGATGTCGGCAGCTCCTCACTTTAGCCTGGGGTAGGTTTTAAGTTTCTCAGTAAAACTAAACCTGAAATTAGCCCATGCACTGAACTTTTGAAAATTCCACCTGAGCAGACTCCAAAATACCTGAATTATGTCAGACACAAAGGCAATGCCTCATTAAAGAACCTCACTCCGAGATTAAATCCGCTCTGATTGGTGCACTCCAGCGAAAACAAGCCTGGCTGAGGACACGTGCACGAGCCACAATTTTTCATGAGAATGTTGGAAGAGACTTAAATGAACCCCTTAATTTGCAGAGTGGAATTGTTAATGTTTCCCTTGGAAAGACAAGACGCATTTCTACCTCTAACGAGCGATATCCATCCACAGCTAACGAGCCACACAACCTCGGAGCGAACACTGACAACTTCACAAGGGAGACGCACGAGCCACAGATTACACTGGAAAAGTTGATAGTGATCAGGGTTAGAAACCATTGATTTCCTGAGGATTTGTCAAGCAGTGCTCCAGGCTGTGTCCAACACACAGAAATCACAAGTGACAAAATAAAATTAAAATACCCAGACATCTCTAGCCCCATCTGTTATCACCACTTCTTGGCCTTTCCAAACAACTTCCTGTGCTGAGGCTTTGTTCTGCCCCCCTGCAACCATCCCTTTTGCAACTCCGAACCTTCAACAACTCTGGACTAGGGATGCAAGGGGCTTGGTTTTTTATGGCATTTGCCACATTTTTGGGGCAGCTGCCCTGGCTTAGAATGGAGAGCAGCTGGGATCTGTATTGCACAAGGTCCTGCATGAAGTTATGAGGCTGCCTCCAAGCACTTTGCCTTTTTGCACTGAACCCAAGGCAAGTGGGAGAGGCAGCCAGGGAGTGTGAAAATGCTGGAGCAGAGTGAAATTTCATGGGAAGTGTGAAAGGACAGGGACAACACTCACAGAATCACAGTTAGCAGACAATTAACTTCCATACATTATTGTATTCCATCACCAGCTGTATTGAACATCAATGCAATCAATCAGTTTTTTGTTTAGGCTGAAGTTACACTGTGCAGTGTGTTTTCAGCAGGGTGGACATGGACCTGCCTGTCCTCTGCTGGGCTCTGTGGGAGAGGAGAAATCACACAATCTGCCATGTCAAACCACCTTTGCACCCACTCTTAGATTTCCTGGCTACTTCTCACATTTCCACGTACAGAGAAAGATGCTCCACCAGTGCCAGCATTCTTGGGGTCACTCCTCTCCAGTGACAATGCTGAATGAGGTGCCTGTGGGTGGAGCAGGCGAGTGCCTGTACTGACATAAAAGGCACAAACCTAAACACCTTCTTTGGTCAATAATGCAATGCAGAACGTGACTGGCATGTTTTCCTCTCCAGACAGCTAAAAAATGCATTCAGCAACCTGTGCCTAAGCTGCACGGGCTGTTAGCCAACACACTGTATCCACACATGACAAATTACGCATTCAGCCATTGTTTGAAAGTTTTGAATTCACTGTTGGTGGTAAACTTTTTACTAGAACACACAGATGGTCCTGCCTGATCTTGTTAATGAAAAACTCTCACACAGCTACAAAAACAGACGTGATCATCTGTTTTTCAACATTCTGAAAAAAACCTACAGAGGTGTAAGGTGCTGTACAAATGAGAATAATTAGCTTGTGCCATCTGTGGACATTAAAAAACCCACAGTGTCTGTATTCCTATGTTTTATAATGATAAGCATTATGTCTCCAGCAAAGTACATACTTAATAACTTTTCAATTTATTGTGACCTTCTGCTCCAATTTACTTAAGGAACTATAATACGAGCTGTGCCTCGCACCTTTTTCACCTTATAATTAGCAAGTAATAAAAAATGCTATTAAAAAGTAATAAGTCTGAAAGCTCTCTGACAATTCACTGATTAATTCTTAAGATTTTGAAGTACGTTGGAACATACTTAGCTAAAACATCAATTTTATCCAGTTTTCAGTGCCGCTAACGAGTGTTGGTGCATGATCAAGCCTCACAGCTCACTCACAAGTAATGGCTGCAGGAATTGCACCCCTTGGCATTGCACAGCTCAATGACAGGGTCACAATTCCCAGGTCTTTCCAATCCAAGTTTAGTGGTGAGCTGTGCTTTGTCCTTGTACATGCAGTGCTGCACGCCTTGGGCTCTCTGGCAGGAAGGGCACAACACTGCAGCGGTTGGGACTGGATGCCCTTAGCATCCAGTGAGGAATAGTTTATATAAATGAGTGCCTTAGAGGGAAAACAGGAAAAACCATCAGCATCCAGAACTGGATTTCACCTGATTCCGTACAACATCCCCTGGAGGCATTTAAATGTGCTGAGGGCACAGAACTTCTATTCCTCAGCCTCCAAAAATGGGAAGTGACTAGGAAGGCTGGTCTTACAGCCTGTACTGGCTTTTTTTCACAGCACTACAACAGTGAGGGGAGAAATTACCATTATTGCTGCAAAAGGAGTTGGGTCATTTGCATGAGAGAATGCAGAGCATGTTGAACAGCACTGCACAAGCTAAAGCTGCCCCCAAACTGGAGAGCCAGGTAAGAAAGAGGAAACCCAGCGAGGAGGGCTCAGAGTGGAGCCCTCACTACACAAACCTTTGCTGGATACCAGGACCAGGAACACAGGGAAGCTGCTCCCCCAAGCCCACTGCCACCTCTCTCCCAGCAGGCGCTGGTGTGAAATACATCCTCCACATGCCATTCAGCTCCTCTCCAAGGTGTGTACTCAAACACTGTCATATTAATGTGTTTCATTTCATATTAAGTGAAAGCAAATAATGTGCAGTGGGCAAATGCTAATTCCATGGAGTGCTGAGAGCTGGAATGCTGTTGCCTTAGATCCAAGCAGAGTACGCACTTCTGCCACTGCCGTTCTTCGTGCTGGAGCGGGTCCAGAGAAGAGCAACAAGACTGGTGAAGGGACTGGAACGCAGGACCTATGGGGAGAGGCTGAGGGAGCTGGGGTTGTTTAGTCTGGAGAAGAGGAGGCTTAGAGGGGACCTCATCACTCTCTATAACTACCTGAAGGGAAGTTATAGCCAGGTGGGGATTGGTCTCTTCTCCCAGGCAGTTAGCAATAGGACAAGGGGGCATGGGCTTAAGCTCTGACAGGGGAAATTTAGGCTGGATATTAGAAAGAAATTCTTTACAGAGAGAGTGGTCAGGTATTGGAATGGTCTGCCCAGGGAGGGGGTGGATTCACCGTCCCTGGAGGTTTTTAGTATGAGACTGGACATGGCACTTAGTGCCATGATCTAGTAAACGGACTGGAGTTGGAGCAAGGGTTGGACTTGATGATCTCTGAGGTCTTTTCCAACCCAATCGATTCTATGATTCTATGATTCCACTCATGAACTGCTCTTATATTATTCACACAGAGAAAAAAGCAGACAGCTTTCAGCCTCCAAACCGCTATGGAAACCTTTTCTCAACAACATTTCCTCCACACAAACAGACCTGAGCTCCAAAATAGACCTGAGCAGAAGGTCAGTGAATGCTATGTTTTATTTATTATTTCATGATTTATCGTTATTTTGTTAGACGCTGGTAGCAGACCCCAGAGGTACAATGCAGGATCCAAATCATAATTGCAGTGCCCAGAACAGCCTGACACCTAGAGAAGATTAAAATATGAAACACATCCTGTGTTCACCCCATAATCCTACCATGGAAACCTGTAGCTGCAAATATACAGATGCACCGTCCTTACTTTCTTATCTGTTACATGTTTTAACACCAGCAAAGGTCTATCTCTATTCATATTTGACTTGAAACCAGGACAGCTGAGTGAGGGAAGAGACAGCAGCCACTGTAAGCATTTTTTAATTGAGTAGTTCCCCACTCCTGAGACAATTTTGAGGTGTAACTCATTTAAAAACCATTCCGTACTTTGGTTTCGTTTTTTTTTTATTTATACTTTCTCGTTTGAGCTACTGCTACACTGACTCACCTAAAAATGTGTCTTTAAAGCATTCATGGGTTTACCGACTACAGATGGTTAAGATTAAAAGTGTGAACAGGCCAGCTCAACTTATATCACCAACTCTTTCTCACCCATTTTCTAAGTTTTAGGGACACAGGTGAGTTAGTCAGTCTTTGCTGTTAGTTCAAGGACTTCGTGTTGTTTCACCTTCTAAACCATGTTTCCTTCAATTGACCTGATTTCATCTCTATTCCTGAAATACCTCCAATTTTCCCTCCTCTGATTCCATTTATTATGGCAAATGTCTGCTGAAGGTTTGAGACTACCTGCCTTTACTTTTACTGCTGTATTCATTTAAGCTGCAGCATCTCCTAATTAATTTTAAATAGTTTTTTCCCAGACACCCACTGGATAGAAAGTAGCATAGCTCTACTCTGAGATGACTTGGAAGAGCCTGCATGCATTGCTATCTCTTAAGTGCACTCTGAAGTCAAATCAATTCACAACGTCATGTTCACAAAATGGGAAATGATAAGAAAAGAATGAGTTCTGTTCTACAAATTACCAGCAATTCAGTGTGGTGCTTTAATGTCATTCCTGTTCTTCAAGGATGTCACTGAATGCACCAGGCAAGTAAAATGCCCATATGAAATTAAGACACGAAAAGTAAATGTTTGCTCCCATGTTTTAAAGAACCTCGTAAACGTCAGAGGTTTTTACTTCATGTACACCACAGCTTGTAGAGACACAGGAAACATTTGGTTCTAATGGGAAACTGATGTTCCTTTCAGCACTGTGGTGCCCATTAGTACCTGTCTGAGCGATGTTCTCCTGCCAGTGTGAGCAGCCCGACACACCAGCTGACCAGGACAGCACAGACGTTTAGTTTTATGCTGTTTCAAGTGCCAAAGGAAGAGCAATTCACACACTTCTCACAAACACTGTGAGAAATCTCGTGTCCCTTAATGCTGTTACTCCACCAGTCAGACACAGCCCTACTCGCTGTGTTACCACACACAGCCCTGAGTCCCCCAACTTCTTCCCCTCTCCTCCACATCCTTAATTTCATTCCTGGCTACTCGACAGAAGTGTAACTTGGAACACCAACGCAGCCAGGAGATGAGGAGAGCTGGGGAAACACATGCTTGGGGAACAATGGATGACTGCAAGACGAAAAGAAAAGGTTGCTGAGGTTAGTGATTCATCATTCCTTTGCTCATTCCTAAAATTTTAGGGTATACAAGTAATTTTGGGGTTTTCCGAGTGCACTAAGACAGGCACAGCAGAACACCATTACCTGCTCTATGATTTAAGCTGGATATTGCCAGCCCAACAAAGGTATGTCATGTTTTCTCAGCATCTCCTGGTACCAAGCAATAAAAGCCCAGTGCAAACACATCAGGCTGGAGTGCCAAGAGAGACCAGAATCTCAGCAGTTCCTGCTGAAACATGGATAAAAAAATAACTAAGGACATGATATCAGAGATGCTCCATTCCCATTACAACACACCCAAGACAGATGGTCAGCCCCCAGTGACTCAAACCTTGCTGTAAACCTGGTAACTTCATTAGGTGATTCAAAGGCGGCTCCATCCTTAAAAACCCGGTTTCACCTATGAGAAGGCAACAAACTGAGCAGCCGACCTCAGGCACCTTTGGAAATGGAGGTTCTCACAATTCTCACCTTCTCACAATCCAGGTATTATCCTGGGAGAAAAGGAGTGGGGAAGCACTCTGGCAGGAGCTCTGCCTGCTCAAAGGCAGACTCCCCTTTGGAAGAGGGAAACACAGGCTCAAGTGGTCTGTTTTTTCGCTCCTGGAAATGCTAACAAGATTTTTGTGTTTGATTTTTGACTTTACATGAGTCAAATGAAAATTAAGGGATTTCCACGTGTGATACTGAACACCCACTTCTGCATAAGGGATTTGTGTTTTGTAAATTATACCCCTTAGCCATATCACTAGTCATTAACCTAATTTAAATTTCAATAAGGAGATCCTCCGTTTTTGTCATTAAAATTAACTAGCTCCTCACTGCGCAGATACAATCAGGAGGGTGAGGTGAAAGGATATCGGCAAGTCTGATTAAATCCACTTTTTATTCTGCAGCTCCCTGTACTCCCCTGCGGTGATACAAAAGCATTCCTCAAGCGACTTGCGGGTAAGGTGTCAGAGCATCCCTTTTGCAGTGTCTCAAAGGCCACTCGGTGCCTGTTGTTCCTGCTAAGTGCTGTCTGTCGTGTGCTGTGGAGGTTTGCACAGACCCTGGGATCATTTCACAAGTGCCTTTCTACACCGTGTTCAAATGCAGGGGGTCATTCCAGGAATTACCCGTTCCAGTAGCAAACGCAATCCTTGGGAGCACTGTGCCAGCCTGGGGGGTATCCACGGTCTAAAGTTATGTGAGGCTCAGGAGTTTGCCATCAGAGCTCGCAGTGACCCCTTTGCTGCTCCCCCGGGTTCCAGGAACACAGCTGGAGTCAGGCAGAGGACTAGGGAAGAGCTCGATCTGCCAGGAGACAACGGGATAGGCTTTTGGAAAAGTATCGGTCAAGAGATTCTGCCAGATCCTGAAACACATGGGACAAGAAAATGCGTGTGTGTGGGAGGCAGGGCTGGGATGGGAGAGGTGTCCTGGGGGTTTGGGGGTGCCCTGTCCAGCAGCAACAGGGATGTGCTGCAGCTTGGGAAGAACCGAGCATAACAAATCAGGCCAGGGAGAGGTCCAGCTCCTCTGTCAACTTGTGTCCTTCATTTCCGGACCAGCAGGGCAGGAGCCAGAGGAATTTCCAGGCTTATTTGCCTTGGAGCACGTTATTCCACAACTCTTCCTTCCAGGAGTAGCTCTAGAGCCAGGAGTCAGCAATAACAGCCAGCAGTGATTAACAAAGTGAGTGCTGAGAGAAAATACAAACATAAGACTTTTCTAGGGCTTCACCTAGAAAAAACTTCCTCTCTACAAAAGGACATCCCAGAACGAACTGAAGTGACTCGGATTTTGTGGGTCCTGACGATGTAGTGGAAAATTAACAGGATTGTGTATTTCACAGAAAACAGGTACGGGAACAGGCTGAAATGAAATGTTACTTTAATTGGATTTTTTTGTTCTCTTGTTATCTTCAGCACCTCAACAATGCCTGCAGTACTTAAAACCTTCTGGGACTTAAGAAAGCTCCATTTCTTTGATTCCCTTCTCATTTGAAACTTATACAAGCAACATTATTGGTGTGTAAGAAAAAAACATATATACATGAGTATGCAAAGGACACCATACATTAACTGGTTATAGGGTAAACCCACACCACATAACCAGCAACAGATGTGACCCAAGAATTCTAAATTCCAATCAAATGAATCCAAAGATTAATTGCAAAATCCATCAAAGTACTGCGGGGAAAAATGGTAAACTGTACATAAACATTCAGGGACTTTTGCAAATTCCCATAGCCTATAATTAGATTTACTGAATGCCATCAAATCCGAGGCTCCAGTGCAAACATAGACAGTTTCTGTTGTTTTAAGATGCGTACACAGATACATGAAATGTGTCTAATTACCCACAGTTGTTTTGTTTCCCTGTTTAATTTCAGCAGCACAAAGCCACTCAACGCTAGGGTTTCACATACCCTGGAATAATTAACTGCAAAATCTAAATGTCTACAAAGTTAAAAAGTAAGAGTCAAAAATGGAAAATAGTCCTAAGCACTTAATGAAGCTGTTTTGCCAGCAAACTCAGGGCAGGGATTGTGGTGTCTGGACCTCTCATATAATCTATATTCAGATTCATTAAATTCTCATCTTTACCCTTTTCATTACACAGGAATATAAACAAAAGGCCTTAATCCTGCAATTTCATCCAGGTGAAGAGTTTGCACAGAGCCCTTCCAGGTAGCCAGGCTCTGCCTGCAGCAGCTCTCTGAAGTCTGCAGAACCAAAAGAGGTCATTTCCAGCCACAGGGTCTTTGGGAAGTACCACCAATTTCCCTCAAACCCCTAAACCTCTTTGAGGAGTCATTCTAAAGGAGATTTTGGAAACCAAATTCACTTTGCCATATGCACCCACATTACACAAACAGGTTGTCTAAGTGACAGGGGAGACAGCAGGGATGCTGCAGTGCAGATCACACCCTGTGCTCAGCTCTGTGCTTTCCTATCAGAGAGGAATTCAGCTCATCAGCATCTGCAACAGATGCTGAATTTACATCCAGGGCTCCAACAATGCAAGACTTGCTGCCTCTCATATGCAGTCCATGTCTGCATCCCCGTGTTGGAATAAATACATTAGTACCTCTAATAAATGCACAATTACATAGCAGTTTAAGACTAAAGACACAGGATGTTTAAATACACGCACCCACCCCCCAGGCAATTTAGGAACAAAATTATACATGACATTCTTCACCCTTAACTGCTCTATGCAAAATATTTCCCAAACTTGAAGAAAGAAGACACCAATCTGTTTGGCAGCTGAAATAATTTTAGAATTAACCAGAACACTTTTTATTATTGTTGGTACTTGCATGTTTAATTTTAGAAGAGTAAATCATGTAATTGAAGCTTTGACATAAGGAGTGATTACGTTCAAATGCAGCTCTCCATGCGATGAGAAAATATGGAGGGATGATTTCAGATTTCTGCACTTAAATAAAAAATACATGCATTTTAGAAGCACACTACAGAATGCTGTATAAAATGGCATTTTTCTGCAAGTGCAGGACCTTCCTGGTGCAGACACTGGAGAAGACAGTTCCCAAACATCAAACATGCACCTGAGGTCTCCCATACAGAGGCCGCACTCTGTGGGCAGGGATGGGCACAGGCACTGGCCAGGACTGGCTTTGGGAGCTGGAGAATGTGACAGCAGCACAACAAAGAGGTCCTGGGGCCATGTAGTTTAGACTGAGACGCTCTCCAGCCCTAGAGCAATCCAGGATTGAAAAAACTACAAACTACTTTAAGCAATTACAGCCATAACAAACTTTTATACAACATCTCTGCTTTCCAGAAGAGGATGACTAAATCTCCTCTCTAGTGCCAAACAGGTCTCAGTGCCAGGCAATTTCTGTTGCTTCCTCTTGCTCATCTTTTCCCCTTGTTGAAAGGAGTCAGCACTGCTGAGTTGGAGTAAACTGATAGCTACACAAGATAATTTTTTCTAAAACTTTTATAATTTCATATTGCATTAATAGGCTTAACATAATCTTTTAGACTTTGTTGGAAATTGGACCCTAAGGGAATTAAAAGCCTAACTCACCTTGACTTTCCATTGTATTTTGAGTCTAATTGGCTTAGCATCTTTTGAAAATTCTAGTTTTAATTATTTGTTACGTTAGTTCTTAAAGTTACAGCCAAGTAAGAAAAGTGAATAAAAAGCTGCTTATCCCACTTTCTTGGCAGGGTAAAAACCTTGCAAGCCCATCAGCTGAATCTCTTTTAGAGAAGCGCTTCAGTTTCTCCATTTTCCAGAGGCTTGGAGCCATGACCAGGAAAATGAAGCTAATCAGGTGCTATCCTAGAGATGTCTGAAGAAGTTTACCAGATTCACATCTGCCCCTGCTGCCTACAGTCTTTACTATACACGTGTGACTTCAGATGTGCCCTGCACTTTCTGCCAAGCACGAAAGACTGGCATTTACTTATCTATCACTGTCAGCAGGACACTGGGATCAGGCTGTAATTCAGTATAATTTTCTACTCCTCCTGAACGCAATTTCAAAGAGATTCAAAATGAGAGTGGATCCCAGAGTGGTAGGTAAGGCGTAGGCACATCATAAAAACTTTTAAAAATAATATTATGGGGTTGCCCCCAATTTTTTTCACAAACAAAAAGCTAAATATAAAACCGTTTCCAAACAGACAGGATGAAGGGTGAAAGATGGGGAGGTTTGCGTCACAGATAAGAAATGGGTCTGGGATGTTAATGTGACTTACACCTGATTTGTTAAACTAAACCTTAGGATAGGGATCAGGTTGCAAAAAATGGTACTGGGAAAAAATATTTTCCTACTTTATCTACCTAGTGAGAGCCAGCCTGGATCAGCAGGGAGTGAAAGCTGGTGCTGGGCGAGTCCCCTTTGATGGTGGCTGCCAATGTGGAATTACAGCTGGCTCCCACGGGCGGGCTTCCAAGCTCGGCTGGAACTAACTGGCAACTTTGCAGGCAGTTTCATTTGCTCATAACATGCTAAGCATAGAAATAATATGAATCAACTATACATAAATGAGGTGGTTTTTAAGCAAAAAGGAGAAATAAAAAGAGGAATACATTCAAAGGTGCCTGCCCCTTTGGGTTATTACAGCAAATAGCCAGGGCATGTGTCCATAAATGCAGCTGGAGCCTAATTTCAGTCTTGTCTTAAATAATGGCACATTCATAGATTTCACTGGCATTATTCCCAATTTACATTCCAGTAAATTGTACCATCTCCATTCCCGGCCTCCCTCCAGGAGCAGAGTTACCACAGGTTCAGGGCTCCAGAAATCCCTACAGAGGCTACACTTCTTGGTCGGTCCTGTCTCTACACCTGGGAAAAGGAATGCTGGGCTGAAGTACAGACTATGATCCATATGATCCATATGTATCATGGCCCCAGGGCAGAGCTCCTTTTGCAGAGGGGAGGAGAGGAAAGAACATTTTTGTCCCTAAAGCTGGCAATTTAAAGCAGTCTCTCTGTTGATAGATGGTCTCTCTTTTTGTACAAGCAGTGCTGCAAGACCAAGGTGCAATGCATTTGGGGAATGCTTTAGGAGTACCTATGTTAGAAAGGATCTCTCTACATAAATTATTGCTATTATTATTATTAGCCCCTAAAGTAGGTTCAATCCTGCAGGGACACTACCATAAGAAATCTGAAGATTATTTTAACATGTAAACAGTTTGTTGGAATATTCACTACTCAAAAGAAAGGTGGAAGTCCATGACAAAAGCAGAATAAATCTTCAAGCTGTACTGAAAGCAAGTTAACTTCATGCCTCTTCCCAGCCTTATCACTATCCTTGGCACAACTCTTAACATGGGAGGCCAGATTTGTTCCCATTTCAATCAGGATATCAGTCTCTGAATGCTCCATACATTTTTTGAATCACAGCATCAGAGTGCCCTGAGCTGAGCTTCTCAGTATTCTCTTATTCCTCTGATTTGTTTGTCCCTGTCTGCAGCCTGAGTAACCTTTGTGGAAGCGTGGAACAGTTGCTCAGTTAACATGGAAAATACTGAGCAGGTCAAAGTGTGTCCTAGATGACCACATTTCACATTAAAATTCAAATACATCACTCATGTATTGTAATGAGAACATGCAAAACACAGCTATAAATATAATCATTTTCCAATATTCAGTGAAATGTAAAATCTTCTGGCCATGCTTTCAGAATATGACACGTTAAATAGCAATTCTACTTCCAGAGGCAGCTGATTTCAACACTCAACAAAATGAGGCCTTTTACATTTGCATTTTCTGTTGGGAATTTTCCCATTGGGTGTTTCTGTCACCAACTTGCAGGTGAGAAGGAAATGCTACATATTTAAACTGCTCTGAGTAACATTTTGAAGAGTTAAAATAAAGACTTGAATATCTATATCAGAGAATTTTCCTTAAACTACATGGCAGAAACAAACAATATCCTTTGTCCCACTCTCACACCCCCCAGCACTGGCTAAGGGGAGCTGGCACAAAGGTACAGCAAAAGGTCAGCTCTGCCCCACTGAGTACAAAATTAAGAGAACAGGCTGCAGATGGACAGGGAGACATGGGTAAGGAAGGAGGCATGAAAAACAGGAAGTATTTTATCAGTATGTCTTTTTTTTCCTCTTAATTCTTATAAAAACAACAATATAAAAGTGCTTATTTTCATGTTCTCTAGATTATCATTGAATGTTTACATACTGGATTCCATGTTTGCCTGGTTACTTTGCCTCTAAACTTACAATAGCTCAGATCTCCTGAGAGAATAAACTGCATTGATCCTAAAATTTACAGTTATGAATACAGTTTTTAGCAATATTGGCATCAGAGAACATCTGTTTACTTTGAGTTAATCAAGATTAATATTTTATCTTCTGTCTGGCTAAAACACCCACCTATGTGAAGCAATTTGCTTCAGCTGTAAGGATGCAATCTTCAAGCAACATAATATTAAGGACATACCAATTTTTTGACAGGCTGTATCAGAGTAATGCATGATTAAGAGTGACTGTTTTGCTTCACAGTCAATCCCATCTCCACATCCTGAAATAACTCGGGGGCTACGACAGCCACACACACAGAGCCATACATTTCCATGCTTATACAGACAGACAGCGTGGCCTTATGGACACCTTCCAGTGATGTAAAGTTGAGTCATATTTGGAACTTTCTTCCAACTCTCTGTTTTACCAGTAAATATGGCACAAGGCAAGTGAAGGGAACTCTTGTGGCCTCACTGACCTGTTTTCTTCCAAGCAGCCACTGCCAGGCTTATGGAGAATTCCATTAATTCCTCCAGGCAGGTACCCATCATTAATGTGGGCAATCTGGAGGTGCGATTTCAAAGCCTTAAATTCCTGCTCTCGGAAAACACGTCTGTTTTGATCTTTCTATGCAGCCAACCAGTGAAAATGTTGCACATATTTTCTGCACCTATCCAAAGAAATTTATCTTTCACACCCTACTTCATGCCATATGTTGGAAGCTGAAAGAATGAAGGATTTAGCTGTCAGTCTCTGAAGGCAGTACAGGCCCTCTTCCAACTGCACACGGCGTCAGATCTCAAAGTATGACATTTCACTTTAGCTTCTGTCAGCACTATCTGCAGTGTATCACTGGTGCACTGTTGAAAATATTCTTGATAGGCAGCTCATATGCGCTGGATAAAGTGCTCATTAATCTTGCCTTTTAAAGTATTGAGAAGTTGGGTGGTAAATTCTTAAGTGAGCGCGCTCAGCTCCTGCGCGGAGGGATGTTCCCGCTGTATTTCCCAGCCAGCAAAAGGAGTCTTCAAAAATCCCCCTCTGAAGTGATTTCAGCTCTGTTTGTTTGCTTTAGGTACGTTGTTTTTCCTTAAGGAAAAAATTCCTTCCTCCCAGTGCATAGAGCACAAGCCCCTGCCAGGTACCAGCTGGGGAAGGGTTTTACCATCCCCACGTCCCTTTGGAGCAGTGGCACCTGTGGCTGGTCACCATCCTTGGGATACAACCCCGGCTCACAACAAACAGAATTAATCCTCTCACTCACACAGTGGAGGTGAATTTTGAAAGAGCGCTTTTGAACCGCCTCGAGAAACGCACGCATGGGGTGATCTTACAACTGCTCTTCCCTCCATGCTTGACTATTTTGGTGCTTAGCAGGAATAGTTCAGTCTGCAAGAACCTGGTTCTCTGACAAATATTTTAAAAATGTTTCCACAAAACAAGGACACTTCATGAAACATTTAATGAAAATATGGATTTTTGCTTGTTTTTAATCCCTTCCCTATTAATAAAAGATTGGGTTTTTTAAAGATTCACTATTTATTTTTCTCCCTCTGCAACCTAATACAGCAGAAGCAGACAGTAGGTGAGGCATTTGCCAACAGCAAAAAGAAAACAATAAAATGAAACAGAAAAATAGCCTGCCCCATCCCAATCACCCTGGGCAGAAAATGTATGATATGAAATTCATTTTGACAAGAGACTATCAATCACTTTGTCCAATTTGTTATTACCACTGAACTATTTTATGCTTATATTGGCATCCATATAAGAGAACTTGGCTGCACAGAACACATTAATACTTCACTAATAGCTGGAAAGCTGCATTTTATAATAAAGCCAAACTCATGTTTTTGATGAAGTCTTCCAGTCTTTCAGCTTAATTCTATCAGGAACAAAAAGCCAAAGAAGAAACCAAAATCTCAAAGAGACCAACCACTCTCTCCAAAGACAGATTTATACTGTGCTACCAATAATAAAATAACTGAATGTCATTTATTTTAGCTCCATTAATCTTTGTACTCTGCAAATACCTCCACGCTAGGCAGCTACGCTGGTTAAACCCTGGCACGCCCACTAACCAACCACCACACTTGAAAATGGCATAAACCTGCAATGATCGGCTGCAGTAGAACTTGCTGAAGCCTCAAAATCTCTTAATTTCAAATCAAGTTGGTAGGAAAGTGGCTGCGCCAACTCCAGGTCTACCTGAGGTCCTGCAGGAGAGATGCAGAGAGATGTTCTGTGATTCATTCACAGAGAAGTATGAATGAATCAAAGGACTTCCCCAGAAACGTTCCTCAGACTCCATTCATTCTTGTGACACAGCAGCACAGGCTCAGCATCCCACTCTCACTAATTCCCATGCCTTCTTTTCCCATGGTAAACCAAGTTTTGGTCTACAATCTCTGACTGTTCAAACTTATTAACATGCAAAAATGCCTACACCATGATTTCATATGAATATAAACCCCTAAATTTTGTATTTCTGTGCTGTACTAGGGGACCTTTCTCAGCAATATCATTCAGCCACAAAGTCTAACAGTTCAGTGTTAACTCCCCTCTGCCAATACCTTAACACATATATCCTTCACAACCCATCTGCTTTGGAAAAATCTGGCAGAGGACAAGTTCTGGCAGTGCCTATGAGCTATGCCCTACAGCACACAGAGGATACTGGGAATAAACCATGGACAGCAGGTTCTCCAACAGAAATGTCCTGTCCCCCTGTGCCAGCTGACTGACAGCTCAAGCCCTGTAGCTGTGCTGCGGCTCTATCAGGAGAAAAATGATCTCCAAGCCTTTCCTGAAAATCACCCTGCCTCCATTTCTATCTTCCCACAGCGATTTCCAGGTCCCAAGACCATATGGCAAGAATAATCACCGGGCTACCAATTGTGTCTCAAGTAGAAGGGGCAGTGTGGATGGCCAAAACACACCTCCCCTGAGAAAACCACTGCAGAAAATTCAGTAATGAGCCCTAGAGCCCCAAAAACCTTTGCTCACCAGTGGCTTGAGAAAGAAGGCACACAAGCTCTGAAGTTGACAACCTGCTCAGTGAAATGGAGCTTTGCCATACTTATCAGCTGGCTAGGATCACAGGGAAGGACGCATGGCATTCCGGGAGTACCAACAGACAGAACCACGCTGATCTGAAAAAACACTTGAAGTGACAGGAAACATCTGCTAAGTCAATGTCTAATTATCACCCAGTGACAATACTTGTGTATTCTGCCATGTGCAAGAGGCTCAGACCAATCCTTCCGTGGGAAGCAGAAAGTGAGACCTCACAATATGTCTGTCTTCTTACTTGTAAGTCCACAAAATGTCTGGAATTGGAGTTTGGAACAAATACCATTTGATTTAGCCCTAGAGAAAGTAGTAAGAAGCTTGTACAAAATATCTTTTAAGTACAACCTGTTGAAGCCTCAGACCTCCATATTAAGTCCTCGCACACTCCATCTTACAAGGGTCAAACAAGCAAGCAAGAATTCGACTGATGTATAAATTTAATGACAGATGCTCATGTACAATCAGTGTGTTCGTGCCAGAACGACTGTTCTGGGCATCAAACTGCCATTTGCACACAGAGATTCCCTGAAATGATCACAGCCTACGGATGCACAGCTGTGCAGGGACTTCTACCTGCAAATCTGCACACACAAAAAAGCAGAGCTTAAATGAATGTCCTCAGCGCTCTGCCCACGGTGTCTAGTTTTGTTTCTACCCAAAGAGACGGCTAAATAGAGAGGACAAAACACCAGGAGATGATTGAGGAGTTCTTTGGAAAGGCACCTGTGTGGTACATGCATACCAGGTGGGTCTAGCTTGCCTGGGACGGTTGAATTGTACCACACAAAATACACAGCTCTGGCATGTCAAAGCATGTAGCTTCACTTATCAGCGCCTAAAGCCATTTTCGGTGAAGCAGAACTGAAGTGTTTATGTGAAAGCTGCTTATGTGGCCAGCCACTCGAGAGTTCTCCCTTTAAAGTACCATGAAATAGGCACACTATTATGGGAATTAGGGACGTTTCTCAACAGAGGCCAGCTGGCAATCACAGGGAGACCCGGCTGCATCTTCAATGGGATTCTGCACGTCTTGCCCTGACCCACCACACGTCTGGATAAACCCAGAGCATGATGAAGGTTTGGCTCCAGAGGCAAAGTCTCCTCTGTGAAGACCGTAAGAGACCCCTTGTGCAGTGCCCTCGAAAGGGAGAGCCCTGGGGGACATTGGAGCAATCTTGGGATGCTGGAGAATGTTTCATGAAGCTGTCTCATGTTTTTGACTCATTACTCTTTTACTTAGTGGACACATTTGGAAGTGTTAGAGCTTCCTCTCACAGGGAAAGGCTCTCTTCTGACACATAACAAATTCCAATCAAAAAGTTGTAACTTTCTGCAAGTGCCATGTACAGTTTCCTATTAACCTTCCAGTGGCTGCCATCACAATGTGTTACATAGGAGAATCAGCTACATTTATTTCCCCAAGGAAGTATTCATCCTACCACAACAGGTAAAGCTGGCTTGAAAAATCCTGAAAGGACCTGAAGTGTAGATGTTGTGTGATAAAGCTGCTGTGAAGCATTTTGGCTTCACTGAGAACAAAACCTTACAGAAGGGATATTTAAATTTTTCCAGTTGGCATTTTTTCAGACACACAATCACATGAGAAATTTCCATGCCTTTTTTGGGGGTGAAATTCCAAAATCCCACTGAGTGTGAGACAGTTTAAAAACCCCTTGGTAACATGTCCACTAGGCCCATGCCAGCAGTTTGAGGGTTTAGCCAGAGGCAGTGGGGACCTTCATCGTGGAAGGCTTGGACATTTATCCCTCCCTAACCCTGCTGTGCTCCAGCTAGAGTAGCTACTGCCTTATTTTCCAATAGGACTCACCACAAATCTAGCAATGAACACAGCACAGACCCACTATTTCGAATGTTTGGCCTTATTTATCATTTCTGTTGTGTTTCATATGAATTTCTTTCCAGAATGTGGTGGGTATATTAATGATGGGGAAAGCTGCTGTTTTAACAGCAATAGAGTATCCCAATAACGCTTTTGTTTCCAAGTATTTTCATCTCAAGACTACAATTTCAGGCAATTAAACATTTCACCATCCCTGGGAAACAAGTAATTATTGTCACTTCCATCGAACAGACTGAGGATCTGGCAAACACCAGTTGCTGACTAAACCTAACCTGGAATGGGTTGTTGGGAGTTGCTGCACAGGATCAAACCTGGCAAACGTCTCTCCCAGCACGCTGCTCCCTACCTGGGGCGGAGGAAGACGAGGGAAAACAGTGGGAAAACTGGGCAATTTATCCTGACCCCGGGAACTGCGGATCAGCTCAGTTCCAGGCAGTTTCAAGCTGTCTTTTATTTATCAAGTGTGGCATTTCGAAGCTGTGAATGCTTCTCAGCCATTTCAATGCCATATTTCTTGTTGAAGATGCTCACTAAATTCTTAGTGTCAGTGACATCTTGTGGCAATGAACTCTTTGCTACAGCATATGGGAAATGCCAGCACGAGAGGGAGAGGGAGAAGCCCAGGGACAGGCAGAATTCTGGACTGATGGCCCCTCGTGCCCCTGTTTGTCCCAGGCAAAGCTCAACCCCGAGCAGTCCAAGTTTCTAACCCTGCTCAGGCTGTAACTCATTATACAAAGGGCTATCCAAGTGAAAATTATATAAAAAGCTATACCAAACCCTGGAACTATACACGATTTTTCACATTTCTTGTCCTTTGTACCACTTGAATGCTTGGGCTTCTGAAGCTCATATGAATCATCCCAAAAGCTTCCCAGCTCGGAATGTAAATTGGGCATAAAATACATTTAAACAAATTGTTTGAGTTCATACGGACTCGAATAATTTTGTTTTCTCTTTTTTTTCTGTTCTTTCTTTTGTAGAATAAAAAGGGATTAGTGCATGTCCAGCTATCTAAACTGAGCTTTTTTAGGAAAAAATGTTGACAAAGGAGAATGTATATTTTCATAGCTCTGAAATCCATGCAGAAAATAAGCACTTCTAAGATAAATACCGCAACTTCATAACTTCAAAAAGTATTTGATGAAACAAAATCAATTTTCTTTAGCTGCATTTCATTTCCTTCTGTTCTAATACTTTCTTTTTTAGACTCTCCTCTCCTCTCTTCGTGTTGTTGGTCGAGTGAGACTAAATAAACCCACTGAAATGCCTATGGCTGATACACAGTCTGCTTAAGTAAGTGGGAATCTTCTTTACTCTCAGCAAATCTGAGGTCAAGCCCCTTGATAGCCTTAACCAGATGGGTATTTTTGCATTATGGGTGTTTCTCAAAACACTCACAACCTTCAGCTTATTTACACATCTTTGCCCGTGTCAGCCCTTGCTGCTGGTGGGAATTCTGTATCCCCGCACTGCTACTGAGCAAACTTCCATCCAGGTTTCTCTCCTGGGATTTTGAAAAGTTGGGGGAAAGAAGGATCCTGGCAAGAGGGATGCAAGGGAAGCCCAGCAAACCAGAGCAAGGTAATTGGGTATGTCCAGATTGCCAAAGGTCACATTAAATGACATGTCTCTGAAATACTGAGTGCACAAACCTGCGCTGGAAAGTACAAAAGACAGACAACAACCAGCCTTTTGCAGCCTGAGATAAAAAAGGGTAGGAAAGGAGGGATTTCTAACAGACAAATGGCACAGTATTAGATAGTCCAAAGTACCTCTTTTGTTTGGAAAATAATCAGAATGGTCTGCTCAGCATCTGACATATATTTTGGGTACTGGAAATCCCACTACTGTATGCTACAGATAGACAGAGATGTTAAATTCCAACAGCAGTCGTGTCTCAAGGCACATGGAATGTTCTGGAAAAACACTGGACAAAACCAAAAGTTTTTGACAATTACTATTTAAACATTTGTTCAGCCTCCTGCCTGCTCTCCTGATAATTGTTTTTCATTTAGACAAGTAATTAAAAAGCAATTGTGCTATTTCACACGTGTTACCATCAATTTACTTTTCCACTGCATATCTCAAAAACTGCAAAATGAAAGCACTTGAACCTGGATTTAGACTGTCAAAATTCCACCTGCGTTCCAGTTAGAGAGATGTCTCTGCAGACCCAGCAATCAGGAGCCAAAAAGCCCAAAGCTGTCTCTCTGTGGGCCTCTGTGCAAGCACCTTGATCCAAAACCACAGAATACAGAAGAGACTGAGTTAAAAGGGACCTTTTAAACGAACCCTTATTTCTGAGGGCCTGGCTCAACCAAAGGGTTCCTCAGCAGGGGCATCGATTCTATACATGCTATCAGTCAAGGTTACTTCACTGACTGGACTTAAAGACAGGTTATTGATGATTTGTGTCATAAACAGGGGTAGCAACTTCTTAAAGAGAGAGATATATATCTCTCTATATATCTCCACAACCTGATCCAGAACTTCCCTGCAGCATCTGTAATGCTCAGTCCTTCATCTGTGTCAAAGAAGGTTTTACACTAAATAGTTATTAAATATGGCTTTAGGTAGGTCTCTTGTTGAAAAAAACCAGAAATGGAACCTTGAGGTACAGATATCTGAACTAGATAAGGAAGGGTTTCTGAGTACTGAGGGAAGTGTCTGATCTGCACTTATCAGAAAACATGAAGGAATGTAATCCATCCCTGGAAGGGTTCCTAGCTCACAGAAGGCTGAAGATTAAATGTTGGTAATAGAAACCTGGAAGCCCCATGTCTTCAGAAAGCCCAAACTCCGTGGATGTTTGTAACTAAGACCTGGGTTTATTTCTGTGCCAGATCATGTCTGTTTTGTATGTGTTCATCCTTAAACACCAGGGCTTGGATTGGAAAAGCCATACACCTGCACAGCCAGGTGACTCTGTGTTTGTACCAACTAAAACAAGATGAGCTCTTGACATCTGTGGCCTTTGGAAATGGATTTTGTAACATCAGCGCTGACAGAATGTAAGCAAGAGGTTTGGGGTGTCTGCAGAGAGAATGAACCTCAGCAACTCCAGGGATGTGCTGGAGCCAGGAACCAGCACACACCAGCTGCCTGGAGAATACTCTGAATGTGTTAATTTGTCTTTTCTTACTCACTTTGATGAAGAAGGCGACAAGGAAGACATTTCATCTGCTCACAGACAATAGCCAAGATCTGACCAGTGCATCAATGTCCAAGAGAAATACAAGGCACACATGTAACAGAGAGAAAAGCAGCGTCATCTCCTGAAGAATCCCAAATCCTGGGAAGTCACCTGCAAAGCCTTCCAGGAACAACTCAGATTCTACAGTCAAGGCAAGTGTGTTAGACTGGCTCTGTCATCTTCAGGAAGGCAAATCGCTGCAATTCCTTTTCAAGGCACAACAATTTCAAACTCCCTTTCTGTCAGGCACCTGAGCACAAGTGGTCTTATTTCCAACAGTAGCAAGCACCAAGGCTCTCGAAAAGATGAATGGAAGCTGTGATTGCTCACCACTGCTGACAATCAGGTGGCTTGTAGTTAAGTGTCTACATCTGCAAAAGAAAACAGCTGGCTCACAGGCTTCATTTTCACTGCAAGTGCAAGCTGGGGCGTTTGAGTGCAGACAACAGCCCGAATGACTTCCTTGCAAAGTCTTGCAGCCTCTAGCAGAAAATACTAAAAGCAGTGCACGGGTAATGCTCCTATTTGCAATTTGCAGTTGTACCTTGCTAAATATTTGAAAGGTTTGACATCAGTTGTAGGCTTAGGTACCCAAGAAACGTGTGCCTTCCGCACTGCGGGTCCCTGTGGGGTCCTGGCATCAGGCAGCTCTGTACTTACACTGCAGGGAATACTGCTGACTGAGGGCCATTTGCTGTGAAGGATGGACAAGAAACTAAAAAATGTCTTTAAACAAATTCTTTTAAGTTGGATCCATTAGTCTGGAGCTCAGTGAGGCTGTATATTCTTACTGTATTTGGGGTGGGGCTGTGAGCTGTCAGATATGCTTAATAAATCTTCTCCCCATTTAGTCCATTTATTTTAAGAATCAGCTGCTCAGTAAAATACAGAGAACCATCACTTCTCACCAGGAAAATAGAATCAGCATTCCTTGCTCTGAGAGCCTGTCCTTCACGCGCAGAAAAGAGTGCCCATAAATCTACAATGGTGGATCTGAGAAGCTGAAATGGGATTTATCTGGATGCCTTCCACACACTGCAGCTGTATTTCATAACCACTTGCAGTGTTCACTAAATTTTGACATGGCTGCTCTTGAAAACACACTTTTCATGGTGGGGGGTGGGGGAGATAATTAACTGTGCACCTTCTACCCACTCAAGAGGTATCAGGTTGACCACATTTACAAGCAAGATCTGAAATCTGTTGCTACTGCACTGTAACTGTT
Organism: Cephalopterus ornatus; assembly: GCA_013396775.1. Taxonomy (NCBI): domain Eukaryota; kingdom Metazoa; phylum Chordata; class Aves; order Passeriformes; family Cotingidae; genus Cephalopterus; species Cephalopterus ornatus. The sequence goes on from VZRE01011981.1 coordinate 63,320, forward strand.
CTGGAAAGAGTTTAAAGTTCTAGGCATGGTGGCATTTCAGAAATATTAAAAAAACACAACCTGGACTCCTTTCTTTGCACTCTCACCAAGATCTCAGTTACCACGTTTTCTCCCTGTTCGCTGCCAATGTTTCTGCTTCTAAACCATTCAAATGAGGAAGCATTATTCTGTGCGTAGGGAATGTCCTGACATCTTAATCAAGTTAAAGAAGACGGAAACAAAAATTTCTCTTTTAAAAATCTTATTTTTTTTTTGGGAAAAAAAATAATTTCATCACCTACAGCACCATGTACCAGTTCAAAGCCTGACCTCGAGGAAAGCAGGAGAGAAGAAAGTGAATATAGAGAAGGGTGTCAGCTGCTATACCAGGGAGAAACGGGATTCAAGTAATGAAGAGAAATTAGGCCTAAGCATTAAGATAGAGGAGAAATTTGTCACAGAGGGGCTTCTTAATGCAGCACATCACTTCAAAATGCATGCTTTTTGCCTTATGGAAAGATTTACAATCTCTGAAAGTGTGTACTAGGTGCTTGACTTCCTATGGCTTTTGAAAAGAATTAGATGCTCTAACTGTCCTCTACGCCTTTGGAAGCTGTCTCCTCAGACCCTAACTAATCCTTATTCACTTCACTTGGTCCATTTCCAGGTTGAAAATTAAGCACTCAAGTGCTTTGCATAAGATTACGGGCTGAGGTTGCAGAGGCAAGGCTGAAGTTCCACCATGTGGAACATTTCAAAGGACCAGCATCCTGATAAAGGCACAAGAGCGCCCAACCAATCCTGCTCTGCAGGCAGCCTGGGAAGAGCTATCCAATCCCCTATCCTCCATTTTTCTGTCTTCCAACCCAAAATCTGGTTATGTAATGACAAGCCTGTAGTTTCAAACCAGAGCTGCAGCTTCTGTGAAAATTAGAAGTTTTTCCTAAAGGGAGGATTTTTTATGCTTGAAGTACAATAGATACTCATGTAACTATGAACCCCCATTTTAATTTTTCTTTTTTGCCTCATCAAGTACTTACTGAGCAGAAGGTACTACCTGTGATAAATGCTAGCTGTCAAGACTTTACTTTGATCATGCTTTGAGAAGGAAGGATTTCCAAATCATTTCCTTGGAAATTTTTAATTCTTAAGTGGGTTGTTTGTTTGCCTCAAAGGAAGCACTAACCTATTTTACATTGTCAAAAATCTATTTTTAAACAAAACTTTCCTTTGTACTTTAAACATTCCCTAAAAATACTTCTTAGGCTCAATTAAAATGAAGTAGATGTTTAAACTACTGTCTGATTCAGCAGCTCTGTCACTGTGCTTACCCAGTGCCTATGGAAGGATCAAATCTGGCCAATGGCTCTGTTCACCTGAATTAGGCTGTTGAGTTAATACTGTCATTTGTCATGGCACTGAAGTCCCTCTAACTGTGTCAAATCACAAACAGGAGAGATTCTGAGGTTCTCTTGAAATTCTTTTAAAAGTCACCAGCAGAGCACAAGTATTACAGCCCTTTTACTGGCCCTTCCTATGGTTTATATTCACTGTCAAAAATAAAAGTAGGAGGCTTGGTGTGGGAGGTGGTTTAAAAGGTCACCTCTATAGCTTATAGAAAGGATTTGCTGTGCTTCACTAAGCCCCAGACACTGTACTTCAATTTTCCCAGTTAAATTTGACTTTGCAGGACTGGGAGGGAGGGCTGCAATTTATACAGTGTGGTCAGCACAATGCACAGAGACGCATCACTGGTGAGCAGCATCAGGAGGATCCCTGGACCTGGCTCTGCAAGGGAGAACTTTGCAGGAGAAAAACCAGAGCAGCCTTTTTTTCTTGCAAAATGGTTTGGAAATACATTGATACCCTGAGCTGTCATGCTGTCAGTGGCTGGTAGTCTTTTTATGGAACAAGGCAAAAAAATAGCCAAGATGCTGTTATAACCCAAACATCACCTGTTAACTGAGGGATTCTAGCACTAATATTGCCTATTTTATGGAACAGTAAAAGTAATGGAGGCTTTGCTTTCTGCATTTGGAGGATGCTCTTTTCCACTCCTCCATCCCCTGTCTGAGAGAATTACTCACAGGAAACACAAAAACCAGAGCCCTTTGTTTTGCACTTGCCGCTGTTACGACTTGAGGATTTCATTAAAATCCTTTCACATTAAAAAATGGAAAATCTTTGAGGAAGGGAAAAAAAATAAAGCTTTTCCCCCCATTTTATTTACAGACACTGCTAAGCCTCCTTAAGCTACTTTTGACTCGCTGTCTCATACCCCGACAAAGCAGATGTGAAGAAGGCAGATATATAACAGTACAGCACACACAGCAGGGCTGCCAACTGTCAATAAATTTATGAACATTTTGGAGATCTACAGGAGTTTTGTGAAAATTCTTATTCTTTCAGTAAAAATTGGCAAGCTCTCCTTGATTTTGGCAAAAAAACCCATAAAATTGCAATTTGGGAACATACTGGTCTACTTCCACCTGAAAAAAAACCCCCCACAAAACATAATCCTGATGTTGCTGGATCAGATCAATTCTGCATGGAGCTCTCTTTCAAATTCCTGTGATGGTGGAATGGATAACAGAGTTGCTGATGTTTAAAAGCAATTGGCAAATGAATTCTGCAGGATGCTGAAAACTGTGCAATGGAACGTGAATGCCGTTTTGTTAACCGCTAAAATAGAAATACTTTGTTTCAGAAATAACTTACTGACAGTGGAGTTTTAAAAATAACCACCTAGAACTACTTTTGTGACTAATCCCATGGGATAGTTCCCTTTCTGCCCCAAACCTGGGTAGGTCGGTATTCAAATGCTAATCGGTGCAAAACAGCTCTGAGCCCCACTTTCACCGATCGACTTGAATGTGCAAAATCTGTGCTTCCAAATGTAAAGGCTGTGCTGGAACTGTTTTGCATAACTGGCTTAATATGCATGAAATTATAGGGGCATCCTGCAAATTAGTCATCGCGTGCTTTGTACTTGCACCTGGTTCAGTATCTGTAACCTGCCATTTGCTGCGGTGGGTCCAGTGGGTAAAACCACCCCCAGCAGACACAAACCTCACCGTACAACCTGCTGCAGGTGGAATTACAGAGGTCGGCTCGCTACCCCGAAGTCGTTGACCACACCAGGCCCCAAGCTTCCTTGCTGCACAGCTAAATCCTAAATTCAGGTTTTAGCCTCTCTCCAACTTTATGGGTTGCCAAGTTTTTTATTTGGAGAAGTGCAGCGAGAACGTTATCGGAGAGGAGCCTTGCCTACAAGTTTGTATTGTAATGGACTAGAATTTATTCCAGCTGGCTTTCTGCAAATGCAAATAGGGCAGCCAAAGATTTTACATTCAAGATTAAGCAGAATTTGAAAGGCAGGAAGTGTGTCTGCCTACAGCAGCATCTCATGAGGTTCCACATCTCTTACTGTGGCTGAAAAAATTATGAAGAAGCTACAAAATGTCCATTTTTCCCAGTAGATTTCCTGGTCCTACAGCCAGAAGTAAAAGATTCTGTGGGCTCATGTTATCTGTCAGGCTTCACAATCATTCTGAACACTTCAGCCACTAACCATGTGTTATCCATGCCATGTTTCTAACAGCTACTTTTATCAGCAATAAATGTTCAAGGCCAGGTTGGATGGAGTTTTGAGCATCCTGGTCTGGAGGAAGGTGTCTCTGCCCATGGCAGGGGGTTGGAGTAGATGATCTTTAAGATCCCTTCCAACCTAAACCTTTCCATAATTCTATCAGGTACTTAATAAAATCAAATTAAGGGACTGAGACAATATCTTCATCTTCTTCATTTTTTTGGTTTGGGTAATGATAAACACAAGCCTTTCACAACTGTCTCTTTGTATTATTTTTGAAATGTGCTTAAAATTTGAATAGTACAAGTGAAATCAACTGAATCTGTTTCCTAGAATCCTGCATGTTCCCACCCGAGCTGGGGAGGGAAGCAGAGAGAGCAAGAGCACACACACAAACCCAGACAATCATTCTGGTGGGAGAACAAAATTGCCTTGTATCAAACTGAGATTAAGTGAATTTCTGCAACTGCTGAATGACTTGGGAGCTCTATTCACTTTAATGTACTATGAGCTGTCATTCCCATCTTTACACAAAGACACTCAGTTTCTCAAAAGCAGCTTGCAAGAGTATTCAACATTTTCTCTACTTTCTATATGTATTTTTTTCTTTTAAAATGATACTGCTGCTTGTTAGCAGGAATAACACAGGCCTCTTGGATCCCCCTCCTTTCTGTTTGTATATATTATTTATGGGGAGCACTGGCTCCAGCCCTTGCATTTAGGGTAACGCTTGCTATTATAAAATATTATTGTGACCTTTTTTGAGTTCCTAACACTGTATTTTTTTGCAGCTAGCCTCAGAAATTCAGAAAATGCCCTGAAGGCTTTTCCTTGGTCCATGAAATTTGTTTCAGATTTGAGGGGTAATGATTCGAAAATCTCCATTTTGCTCTCTCCCTTTGTCAGCAGCGTTTTGGCAGTCTCAGATAACATCTGGACACCCACGGCAGCAGCACCGAGTGCAGGGGCACATTTAACTGATGTGCAGGGGCTGTGGTGTGAACTCCTGTCCAGGCCAGGTTTTGTGAGCTGGTGCGCTGTGACTATGGTGTGGCACATCATAAAGGGGCTCTGCAACACAGCCACTGTCCCAGGGCCACACCATGCCTTGGGACTGCTGAACTTGGTCTTTAGATAGACCCCTTGGAACTCCCGACATCCCAATGCCCTGCTGGTGCGTTACATCTGACTTGACACAACACACATCAGCAGAGAGCTCGGGAGAGCGGCTTCGCCTTTGGCCCATTTATGCAGCAGAATGGACGGGCAGAGCCCCCACAGCAGTTCAGCTCTACGCGCTGGGGAGTCCTCAAATCCACGTCCTACCACCAGGACAGCATCCCCAGCTCCTGCACTGGGTGGGTCCAAGATGGAGCTGCAGCTGGGGCCATGTCCAAGGGGCAGCCCGGGGGGAGCAGCCGCTTTGCAGCCGGTTGTACCTACGACAAGAACACTTTCAGCTCCAGTAATTCTCTTATACTGCAGTAGGGATGAGATGACAAATCTGATTACGTTACAGTCCACTCTTTCACCCAGCTTTTCAGAATTTACAAGTTCACCGTATGCTTTAATGGAAGAACAACTTGCCTTTCTTTTAGGTAACTATTGTTTCAGTTTTAATGGATTCAATCCCTTCATGCATGCACTGCCATGTATATTGAGCAGTCAGCTGCTGTATATTCATGGGCAACAGTCCTTTTGGCAAAGCCCTGCACCGTGTGCCTGATGTCAGTCAGACAGCAGTTAAATGATGTTTGCAAATGGGTCTTCTCTCTTTAGGGGCATTGTACCTAAATTTCAAGAGACACTCATATGTCTTTTTACTAATTACATCCAATTAACACCAGAAAAATATATATGTATATAACTAAACACAGGGAAGGAGGAACAAAGATAGATACATAGATATATAGACAGATTATCTAATGTATTCTGCCACTTCACAATTTACCTATATTCCAGTGCATCAGATTTTTTTTTTTTTTTTTTTAAATTTCAGAGAAGACACATTTTTCAGTGTGTCAGTGAGAGAAATTTCACAGCAGGTACTGCAAAGAGCTACTTATTGGCACTATATATGATTTGTAGGTAGTTCACATTAAATTGTATCTCCCACTCCACTGTGTCGTACATAACTGAAGATGTGCCTGCAAGAATGACAACGTAACATCTGCATAGAGAATCTGTGAGTATTGTACAAAAAGGCACGTTCTTCCCACATACCACTTGTGGAAATGTGGATGACCTAAATCAAGGGCCACATTTTCACACCACTTATGTCAATGGGACATTGCCACCAAACAGGTCAAAAAATAAATTTCTCTCCCAATTACGCTGAATATAAAACCATAAAATACCCTGGAAGGAAGGGCGGTGTAGTAACTTTACTTTCTTTCCTTTTTTTTTTATTTTTAGGAGGGTAAAATTATAGATCTAGTCTAATTTTTTTTTCTTCTGGTATGTGGGTGTCAGGATGTCACAGGTTCTTCTGCACCTCATGAAATATGATTTTGCTCATGTTTCCTTCACACTGTAACAAAAAGCCAAGTGGGTGGTATGTACTGGCTTCCAGAAGTGCAAAGCCCCATTTATGTTTTGTATTAAATTCAGATGTGGTCTGGAGGAAATTAAAGACTTTATTCTGTAGAAGGGATGGATTTTCACTCTTCAGCATCAATGTGCACACGCCTGCACCTGTACTCCCACGTCCAATAACACCAACCTGTGGAGGAACCCCACAAGAAGCACAAAAAGCTGCAGGAACCGTGTGTCATAATCCAGGAGAAAATTCTGGGGCATGTAGGTGTGAGGCTATTTAAAGGATTGCCAAAAATGTCAAAATGTTAGCAGATTGTTTTTCTTCTTACACCTGCAGAGTGAGTGTTTGCAGGCACACAGTTTCCAACACATGTGGAGGCAGTGCTGAGGCACAGGTAAACATTCTGAGCCTGAGTAAACACTGGCTTTTTGTTCCCCTGTTTATATATAAAGACCAAAAATAAAGCAGAATGGCAGCTTATCAGAAAGATTTTTTTAGAGACCAAAAGCATGGAAGACAGAAGCAAAAATCCAGAGCAGTCTCTCGCATTAGTGGAACAGCCCTTCCCAACATGAACAGCAAAGCCTTAAGTCATTCCAACAAATTTTCTCTTAGGAATATTTGGACTAGAAAAGCAAATGAGAGACATCCACCCCCGGGTGGGTGGCACCCGCCCCATCACATCGACACTGGGGACTCTGCTGCAAAGGAATTACTGGTTCTCTCTTTCTCCCTGGAGAGAAGGAGGAGGAAAGAAGGATCCCACTGGGAACGTGAGGAGGAATGTTGCCGTCAGCCCCCTCGCATGCAGAAGTGGGTCTACACTCCTGTAAGATTTGAGAACGGCCATCTCTGCCCCCCCCGCAGCAAGGGTTTCCAAAATGCCCTGTAAGCACCACCAGAGGAACAATCACAGCAAAAGGGGAGTATTTTTTTAAGATGATTCTTTCCCTCACGCTCCTTTCATCAGATATAGAAAGATCAAATAAAACCCCTAATTACAGTATGTGTATACATGCTGGCTCACACTTAACTAATCCCTATACTAACGAGTATTTTAACATCTTAATTCGAAGGATTCAAGTCTTTGGAGAGCTTTTCAAAAACACCAGCAGTTGGGGTGCCTGATGTTCTTCCTCCTGAGATTTTGTCACTTAGAAGATATATATAAAAATTCTCCTTCCCAAAGCAAGGCCCCAAATGAAATTTTTGCCCCTAAAACCATCCTTCATAATTTGCATGTAGTTAAACAGTTTCCATTTTCTGTCAATTTAAACATTATTTACAGTACAATGATGCCTAATTTTAATTGAATATTTAAATAAATGCTTTCTAATATATGAATACTCAGTGCCTGCAATATGAGGAGGCAACCTTGCTATAGATAATTATATCCTACTTTGGTTTGGAGTTTATTTCAATGATAAAACAACCAAAGGAATGTATTTAGCCATGTTTATTCTTATATAATTAAGAAGGCCCATATCTAACTTGCATCCAAACTCATCAAATGAAACTGTTTAGGCACAAACTAACACATATAATTAGTCTAAATGGACAAGTTACATCTTGTCAAAAATCCTTCCCTTTGCCAGGTGATCCCCTCTAGCCCACAGCACCACATATGCAACTTTTCCCAGGATATGTGGGAAGGGGGTCTTTTGGATGGAAAAAAAAGGTCAGGTCCTGTAAGGTAAATAAGTAAGAAGAATAAATTCCCTTGTGCTTGAATATTAATTACTTATATGCAAATAATAAACATGTCCCATGAGCCTAAATGATCCACTCATGTTTGTAAATGAGCTATCCATAGAGATTATTCCCACAGAAACTTCTGAAGACCCAATCTTGCTGCTGCTGAAGTCAACAGTAACATCTCTATAAACCTCATTATGCTCTGAATTTGTCAGATCTGTAATAAAATATTACAGTCTTATCACTATGGGACAGCATTTCTCAAACTCCAAACTTGCTGTCAGTTTCTCTAATCTACGGATACCCAAATCCATCCTTCCAGAAATGATGATTCCATCCATTCCTTTCAAAAGGCACACACACAACTGATTCTCGGAGCTGCTCTATCCAAGCCAATACCCAACAGTAATCCATATGGATACATTCTCAAAACAGCTACGAGTGCATAGGAGAATTTCCAAATTATAATGCCATGCAGCAGAACTCACAGAGGTTCCATCTCCCTCGAACCATAGTTGCTGCCAAATGAATAACACTTAAAACCTAAATGGTGCCACACGTTCCCAAGTTCACCACTGCTCTGCTTGCTGGAGCTGTGCAGATAATTAAAAGCCACTCTAAGTTACATAAGAAGATTATTTTTTTTAGGAAACAGTGCTTTAAAGGCTTCGGTTTGCTTCCCCAGCACTTAGCCATTTGTTCTGTTTCTCAGAAATGTTTTATTTTAATAAGTGCAGTTTTATACGGGTTCTACTGCTTTAATGTAAAACACATGCATATGAATGTGCAGTATTTACAGGAGATTTCCCCCCTGCATGCTGCTCTATTTTGTCATATTGTCTGCAGTAGATATGTGATTTTTATTTTCCCTTTAGCAGTGAGGTAATTTGCCCATGTTATTTGCTCTGTGGGCATCCTCATAACACATTCTGAATTTATTTCATGATGTCTCTTGAAAGCACTGTGAATCCAAGACATGCCGAATCAAACTAATGAAGTAATCCCTGCACTAACAAACCCTCCCTGTCTCAGCTCTGGTAGAAGCAGAAAGGACATAAGACTGATAGACAAATATTAAAGATATAATTCTTTTGGACTTGGTCCACATGTTCACGAGATAATGAGACCTTAACAAAGACACAGAGACTCATATGAAATATTAGATCTGACATTTCATTTGAGGTGAAAATCGCCAGTCCTCCTAATGACATCTTTTTTTACCAGGTACAAGGAAAAAAAAAGGACTCAACTGTAAAAACTCGCTTTTTTACACAGCACTGATTTGATCTTACCATGCCAATCTTCATTGAAGAATTTTAAAGTGAATACAATGAAAAGCTGGTGAGGAAAAAAAAAAAAAAGGGCAACAAAGCAAGCTGCTGGTAACTCACTAAGAATTCCTTTAATTTTAAGAGATCAACACCATGAAACAACCGTACTGATATCCCCATTATTCCCTAATCTGTGGCTGGCTCAGGCCCCTAAGATTTAAAATGCTCTACAGGAAGCAGAGGGGCTGAATGTAAAGTGAGAATGTGCCTTCTCCAAGTCAACGCTATTTATCTTGAAATACTGAGGGGGTTAAAACCGGTTTACATCAACCCAGACATTTCCATTCCTCAAGTTGCATCTTCAGCTCGGTCTGTGACCTTACAACACGACGTGTCAAAAAGAAGAGGCATCTGAATCTTTTATTCCAGCTGTAGTATTGCGTCCTGCATACATTTATACATTTTGTTTATGCTCCAATGTCACATCCCATTCCACATTGGTCACTCAAACACAGCTGCCAAAAGTTATTTTCATTAAAGCCTTTCAATGTGTTGGGAGGGGAAGGAGGTCAGGTTCTGAGATGCCTTCTTTTTTTGTTTGCTTGCATTTTGCTGGGGTTTTTTCAGATGAGAAGAGAAAATATCAAGAATAGAGAAGAAAGGAAAAGCTTCCCAGACAATACTGCAGAACAAGGGAACACTGTGGCAGATATTCACCCCGGGAAGATAAAAGAGACATTCAAGTAAAAAGTTCCATTTCACCTGTTTATTCTTAGCAAGAGATGACAAGACTCGTAAAGCAGTAATAGCAGTACCATCACTAACTAGGCAGCTTTATCCCAGGAAAAGCAAGGGTACCCCACTGTAAATGGTGTGGAAAGAGATGCTGAGGTGTCCTCCCAGCTGGATCTGTTCCTAATCCATAACCAGACCCCTTACGGTCTCCACAGAGCTCCAATATCATTCCTGAGGCTTGATCTCTAAAACCACTGTACACAATGGCCCAACCCAGAACAAGATGCTAACAATGTGTTTAATTTTAGTAACTGAATCAATATATCTGCAATTATTGGCTATATTCTTTCTTTCCTCTCCTCTTCACCCTTTCGGGGACATTCCAATATGGGCAGGCCTATGAGAGAGCTGGAGAGAGACTTCTGAGTAACAGGACAAGGGGGAATGGCTTCAGAACGTAGGTTTAGATTGGATATTAGGAAGAAATTGTTCCCTGTGAGGGTGGTGAGGCCCTGGCACAGGTTGCCCAGAGAAGTTGTGGCTGCCCCATCCCTGGAAGTGTCCAAGGCTGGGTTGGATGGGGCTTGGAGCAACCTGGAATAGTGGCAGGTGTCCCTGCCCATGGCAGGGGGTGGGAACGAGATGAGCTTTAAGGTCCCTTCCAATACAAAGCATTTTATGACTCAGAGCATTGACTTGCTTAGAGCAATCACATCAAGTTAACCATCTGTCAGTGTTACCTGTCCATTCAAAAATAAAGCTCACGGTAAACTAGGATCATCTTGGAGGATTCAGAGGGGGAAAAGCAGAAATAGAAAAAAAAAAAAGAGACAGTGAAGGGGAAAAAGGAAAAACGACACGGGACAGCAGACAGTGCCAGTTAAAAATGTCATCTTCGCACATGGCTTTAACACTGCCACACTCAAAGGTCTGGGACACATTTGATCCTAAATGACCCCAGTGAACCATAAAGCAACCTTGCTCTCCTGGCCTACACGAGCTTCCTGAAAGATGAATAAACATCAGCTGGTGTGTTACTGTGTGTGTGTGCTCAGAGTAATCTTGAGGTATTATTGTGAATCCTTCCAGACTGTCTAAGCCCCTACGAAGGGCATGTTATAAAAGGCATTCATCATCTGCTAAGAAGCTACATCTGGGACATTCCAGCTCCTAGGTAGTCACTAAAACCATTTAACAGGGAGAAATGGCAATCAGGAAGATAATCAACTTGTACCACCCAAGAGAGAATTCACCCAATCCCTCTTTTGAACATTCATGTATTCTTAAGGAGATTAAAATCTGCAGTTGATTTTTTAAGTAAAGCTACAGACAAAAGAGGGATAAAAATATTTTTTAATTCTTCCAGAATATTAAAACACAATCTGGAACAATGAATATCAATAAGAACCCAAAGCAGTCTCATTGGTTATGAAAAAATGGACTGTTACATGCTGAATTGGAGAGGCTAAAAACCCCTTATTTATAGCATCATTCCCTTGGTAGCTGTAAATAGCATCATTTTCACGGTTATAAAATGCACTGGCATGTGCTCTGATTCATTCAGCACAGGTCACTAGATAGATCCAGGACAGCTGATAAGCACATGCTTTCAAAAAGGTGTATCTAAGTCCCGAAACATGGCCACTATAAACAGTAATTCTGCTAATACACCTTAGGGTTTGAATAGTATCCTCTCCTTTAGAAGAGAATTTCTTCTGCCCAGATATAACTGTGAATATACAGTTCTTGACAACTCCGGTGATTCGTAATTATTTTTGTTGCTGTTAACATGCTGGACATATTCCAGTGAATTCCACAGCCTAAAATGGAAGAACTGCTTATCCTAAATTATAAATTTTCATTGTGAATGGAAATATCGATCTACCAGCAGTAGCAATTTTATTTACTCAATATCCATAAGAGCAGGCTTACAGAAGAAATTTTAATTATGAAGTCTATGTTCAGCAGTTATATGTTATGTACAAATTTTGTTCCTTTTGTTAATTTTAATAAAAAAAGTCCATTCCATGCCTGCTGTGTTCCTTTCCTACAAAGGCATTTAAAAGATTAGTCTTAATTATGGGTTCCAATATACAGTGTGAGAAGGACAAAAACAACAAACACCAACAATGATGGATGGACCGCATGGCTTTCTGCTAATTTCTCAGCAGGCACAACCCTGTGGCATTAAAAATACAGATGAAAAATGATTTCTAAAGTTACTGAGGGAAAAATACCAAAAAGCAAACTCACGTGCTACCTGTGTCACAGGCTAAATCTTGGAAATTTCCTCCAGCTATACATTAGATGGGGTTTTTTTGGTGGGTCAGGTATTCAAAGAGCATTTTCCTGGTGCAAAGACTCAGCCCAGTGCCTCGCAACGAGTGAATTACGTACACAATCAGACTCATTTCACTGGGTGTTAGGGAGCCAACTGGTTTAGACATTTAGCAAATCCCAGCAGGCACCTGCATCCTTGGGGAACCAAATCCCTCCAGGCAGCCGGATGAACACTAGAAGTGTCTACACATCTGCGTAATTCAGACAAGGAGGAACATACTCCTGCGCACACTGTGGGGACAAGGGCGCCCGTGTGAAACACAGCCCCGCTCTGGGTCTTACCCTTCTGAGCAGATCAGCACCATGGGTCTTTTCACACATCTGCAATCCTGTAACATTCCTCCTCGCTCTGGGGGATGAGTAGTTAGAAACTAGTTAGTAACAAGAGATGTGGTGATGATGGAGCTACACAAACACTACCTAGTTTCAAAGTTTTTGCTGCTGCCACGTCCTTACCGCAGACGAGCATCTGCAGCCTGATGAACGTGCGAACACTCCAGCGTCCTGGGGACAGCTCATGAAAGCAGCTCTCAGTTTTCCATCTCCAACGCCCCATCCCCCCCAGCCCAGCTCATTTATGGGGTCCAGATGGACTTTCCTCACTGAGAGATGCTGCATTATTGGCTCCTCATGCCAAGCCCCTCTGAGTTCAGCAGCCATCCTGCCTGCTGGAACTGAATGATTCATCAGCCCCTCTCTATTTGCCCAGGATCTCAATGTGCTCATTCTTTTCTTCTCATCTCTGCCCTTTTTCTCTAGTTCAGCTCAGTCTGAATTTCATTACAGCCTTTCTTCCCAGTGCCTCAGTACATCCACATTCATCCACATTAACTCTGAATGGCAAAGTCTCACTATCTGTTGGGAATGCTGACAACAGATTGTTTCATAATTAATTGAAAGGCAAAACCTGGACATTCTCAATCAATGCTGATGGGAATTACTTTGTCCAGCTTCAGTAAATCAGCAGTGCATGGCACAGGGAAACCAATGCTCCAGTTAAATACTAGTTATTTCCCTGTGAGCTAAATATACAGTTTTAAATTCATGCTTATTTTAAGAAACCTTTTAAAAGCACTGCTTCAGTGGTGAGTAGTGTAGACATTTGGAGGTAGATTATATCTGGTTAAATTAGCTAATATTTGCCTTTAAGCCAAGATTACATAATATCATAGATTCCACTTTCAAAGTCAATGTGGATGTGCAACATCCACAGGGATCAGACATCCTGGGTATACAACTATCCTAGAAGAAACATGGAAAAAGGGCTCTGCTTTTTACAGCACCCCATAAAAATGTGAAGATCAATTCAGTGCACATGTAATCACCCTGGTGCCCATGGTTGTATCACATCTGGGACATAAAGGACGTGGTGCACAGTGCTTTGCACCCAAGCTGCTGTTCTACCAAGTACAGACTAGACTCTGCTTTGGGTAAAACTAAAATAACTCTGTGTGAAGCCATTCTACAGACATACTAATGCAGTTTATATTTGAGTGCACCACATGAACTGTAAGACAGAAATGGCCATTTGAGATGAGGCCAATTGTCTAGAACCTCCTCCTCGGTTTCAGTCCATCCCTGTGCTGCAGAGCCCATCCAACAACCTCCCAGCAGTCAGCTACGGACGGTATTAGCAGCGCAAGGATGTTGCTCATTACTCCCTTAATTAGAGCTTGCTCCAAAGAACAAAGGTTTATAGTCTGCACTAATCCAACTCCGGCCATCTTTCCTACCTAAGTAATCAGGGCTCTCACAAATCTTACCAAGCTTTACGTCCCGAATGATTTAACACACTGGATCAGATCGAAGGTCCTGCAATGAGTTACATCTTAATCTGCCAATGGCCAGTACTAGATACTTTAAATGTCTAATACAAAGGTACATAAACATGCATATTTTCATACATACATGCATGTGAGTATGCCAGTGCATACAACTATAATGCATATAACGCATATATATAAACAAAATTTCTAATAATGAGCAATTTTAACTCCTTCCAACAGATGCAAAAAGCTGCCATCACACAGGTCTGCAGGGGAAACCAAGCAAAAGCAGAAGCTGAGCAAATGAACCCTCACAATTTTGCAGGCTGGGAGTTGCTCCTGTGGCAGTGGGAGCCCAGGCTGCTGTGTCAGCCCACGATTCATGTCAGTGAGGGACACAACGTGCCCCTTATACCCTGTCTGTGAATGGCCATGCTCCAGAGCCACGTGTGTTGAGGGGTAGGGAGCAAATGACTGCCAGGGATTGCAATGGGCAGAAGGAAAGGCCATGATGCCCTTCGTTGTTCCTTTTGTTGGTTGGTTTTTGTTTTCTAAGCAAGAAATTGGGAAGAAGGGCTATGTTTCACAAAGAAATTTATCACACTTTTATAATTCTGAGGAGCTGATGGAGCAGCTATGTTTTCAAAAGGCATCAGCTTTTGTAAGGAACAAAGTACTGAAATGTTTAACCATTTGAAAGGCTCCCTATATCAGAGGTTTGCTCCTTATGCTCTCACTTGACTGAACCAGGGAAAGTAAAGAAACCGTATTCTCTTAATGCTGGGTCAAACCAAACTTACGCAGATTTCAACTAATACTTTTAAAATGCTCCCTTTATTCTGTTCAAGATACTTTATTAAAATACAAGTTAATCTCACACTATATATTATTGTACCTAGTGACAGTATAGTAAAGGATCTGTCAGGCTTTTCATTACAAAACCTTTTTCTAAGCCACAAAAAAAAAAAATAAAAAAAAATCCCTCTGGGCTGAACCTTGGCATACAAGAAACTTGAAAGAAATCCATTTTGTGGCTTTTGAATTCTAAGAGTGCAAAGAAAATTGATTTAAAATGTTTAAGTGACTATGTTGTGCTTATGTAACCCAGAAAAGAAAATTCGTGTTTCTAAACAAAATCTTGCTAGTTTATTAATCTCTACCATAAGTCAGGTGGACTTGCTTTTTAAAAAAAATGTACTCCCCTCAAAATCAGACATCTTCCACCCTTCCCAAATGTATTTTTTTATAGAGAGAACTTGTACAAATGCTGCATAATCTCCCACTTAACTCAGATGTGAGTCTTACAGAAAATATCCTCAGTACACCAAGAATGTGCTCAAATGGGTAGACACAAGTGATTTAAAAAAGACAGGAAAGAAAATAATAGAAAAGGAAGAATAATGATGACAGCAACTCAGGAAACCATAAGAAAACCATCTGATTTCTGCTGCTGAAGGAAGAAAGCACATTTACAGCATGAGTGGTGGCTTCTTCGCCGCTTCTCTGTTTTGGAGAAGGCTGACTGGGACTTTCAAAGCAGCTATATCATGCAGTATTGTGCTCCTTACCATGGCAAGGCACTCAGCTCACCCTCCTGGTGCTTTTTGCTCCCCACCAACACAGGCACAAGCCCCACAGAGTCCCGTTTCCTTCTGCATGCTGGGATTTCAACACCACACAACCACCACACCAGTAACTACTTCAGAGAATCACAGAATATGCTGGGTTGGAAGGGACCCACAAGGATCACTGAGTCCACCCCTTAGCCCTGCACAGAACCATCTTTAAGAGTCACACCATGTGCCTGAGAGTATCATCCAAACACTTCTTAAACTCTTCCAGGTTTGGTGCTGTGACCACTCCTCTGTTCCAGTGCCCGACCACCCTCTGGATGAAGAACCTTTTTCTAATATCCAACCTAAGTCTCCCCTCTGCTGGTACACACAGGTTGTCCCACGGCGCGTGAAATCCTCCTTCTCCTCTAAAGACCAAATGTCCTCACCATCCCTCCCTCTGCTCCTTTTAACTTCCTGTGTGCTGGAGCCAGCATAACCCCTGCCCCATGATCAAAGTTGTCACAAAAACTGTGGTTGTTTCTTCCCTGAAGTTTTGAACTCCTGGATCGATGGGCAGGTTAAAGGAGGCAGACATTGACTCCTGGCAGTGGACCGAGGGCTGGATCCTGACTCAGCCCTTGCACTGACACTCTCCTGCTGAACTCAATGGGAGTTAATCCGTAAAATGACTGGCTAGAAATTGAATCAGGATGTCAGAAGTCAGTTCTTTATCTTCACAATCCAAAATCTTTATTAAGTTCTCACTCAACCAAAACTTGGCAAAATCAATGGGGCAAATCTCAAAGTGCTTACTCGGTTTTTACAGCGTTAGGACTAAAGCAAATTTCTATTGACTCAAGTAGCAGCTTATTCGAGACAAGACTTGAGAAACAGAGTGAAAATCCTGTGAGATGGCTCAAGAGTAATTTGAAGTTTTATTCCCAGTACCTTTTCCTCTCTAGGATGAGGAAAATGGGATATTTGCATCCACAGAACACCCTTAGAAATGTCTTCTTGCCAAAAAGCTTCTGCAAAAACCTTAGTTCTTCCTTCAGCGCCCTGTTTCCACCAGTGCTGTTGCTCACCCATCTAACACCTTCTTTTCACCTCTTCCTACTGCATGAACAAATATTCTTCACATTCCTTAGCAGATTTTGGGGTAGGAGCAGAAAGGCTGAGAAATTCCTTGTAAGGCAGTTTTGTAGCTGCGACTGGTGCTCTTGTTTCTGATTTCCGTGTCAGGTTAGCCAACTGCGCTCTCCCTCATTTACCCTTCCTGCCTCTGAATTCTATGGTGCAGCACGATACCATGAGGGTCCTGTTTAGCTCCTCTCCTTTCCTTCCCCTCTGCAGTCAGGTTAGATTTTCTGTCTGTTGGTGATTGGGATTTTGGACTTTCTGACTTTGTCTTTTTCCAAGCTTTTTTCCATCAGTAAAAAGCGCTAACATTGCCAGACTAAATCCACAGGTACTAAAACTTCTTCTAAACTGCCTGGCAGGGCCATGGTGGAGTAGGGACACAAAGGCACCTCTGGATCCTGCAGAGCTGTGATCTGGCTCCCACATTTTAGGCACAGTCCCTAAGTCCTCCAGCACAGTGTTTCTGCCTCATGATTTGTGAGAAGGCATGTAACTGGCTGTATCAAATTCTGTACCTTTGATACTACATTGGCAAAGGGGCTGGTAGGAGTTCAATTACTGAATCCCTTGTTCAGTATGTTTGCTCAAAGGACAACAATGTCTTTCTTCATCTTACAGTTTATTTTACAGCTCTGAACACGGTTGCAAGGTTTGGAACCGCTGAAATGGAATCTGTCCTAAATAATCACAAAATGCGCCCTTTGCGATTTAATAATCTTATAGAATAGGAGTATTTGTGTACACCCACTGAAATAAAATGGGAGCACAATCATCCTCTGGTATCATTACAGGGCTGATGGAAGTCATTCTTGAATTTAAAGGATATTTTATGCAGATAACTCTACTAAGTACATAAGGAATTTAGGCACATAATAGCAACAGTTTTCCGAGACAAGAGTTCATTCTGAAGTGAAGCAGCTCATTTATCTCTCTCAGTAGTGCTCTTTGCACTATCCACTTTAATTTTCCAACAGAAAGGTGAATAATAGAATTATTCAGATAATCCTCCACAACCCCTCCCCCGGTCCCAAAATCAATACAAACTTTGATTTGCCTGGAATTGTCTCCCAAATGTACAATGAAGATGTAATTCAAATACTCACAGGTATGCACACTTCATACAATATGCAGCATTAGTGCCTCACGTTGCCTTTGATTTGGCATTCTTTTAGCAACATGGGAGCTGCCTGGATGCTCTTTCCAATGCAGACTAGGCAACAGGAGCTCCTGCACTACCCACCTTCATTTACGAGCTGATATTAAGAAAAGACAATCATTATTCTTTGTCTGGTTTCTAATTTATTCTGTAGCTGAAAAACTCATTCCAGCACAACATTCTCCATCCAGTACGGATGCAAAGAACTCCTTACAGGTTAAGCAAGAAGGGAATGTTTTCATCTGTGGATTGCTTAGCTTTTATACATTTGTGCTCTGACAGATAATTGCTTTCTTTGATTAAAAAAAAACCCCAACAAAACAAAACAAAGGAGAAAACGAGCTGCACTATGGCACTATTGGGTTTATTAAAAAACAGGACTAGGAGAGGCAGCAAATTTCTCTGTGCCCCAACTTCCAGGATCCTGTATCATGATACTGAGCTATTCTCCTGGCTCGCACTGTCAGCAAGACCAGATGGGTCTGATTAGTTCCAACCCAGAAATACAAATGGTTGACAGTCTGTACGAGACAACAGGGAACAGAGAATTCAGTGAAGTGAAATGCTAGAAACCTCCACAATTGCACACAGATATTCGCTGCTCCTCAGGCTACAATAAAGGAAACGCCAGGAAACGAGTAAGTTTGGCCCACATTCAACAAGCATGCTGAGCTAAAAGGAGATGGCAATCCACTTACTGCATGATTTCCTTTGTCTAATACATCAGTTACTTAAATATAGTTTAAAAGCTAAATCCTGATGCTATACAGACTGGAGCGATGGGAGGAGTCCCCTGATCAATGATACGGGTGTAATTACACTCTCTGCTGTAGGCGGAGTTGAAAGTCCTTGAGGAATAAGGCAATTTTTTCGTTTATTTATTTTATCGATGAACAAAATCAGTAGAAATGTGCGCCTCGCATTTACAGAATCACACAGGAATTAGAAAGGCAAAAGATTAAGTCTGCTGAAACCAGTATTATGAGTGTGGCACCCTTCAAATTGCTGCAGTTCTGCAGAGCTGCTGAAATCCTTCCCTAGGATGGGTGGGAAAGTAAATGATTTACCCTTAATAATTGTGGAATACTTGTTTTGTTTCATAGGTTTAAATTACTTCTAGAGTGTTGCACAGAAAGGAAGGCCCATCTGCCTCTGAACACAGCCACATGAATATTAGGAGACTGCAGTAGGATGGATACTTGCTTAGGATTCAGTGTATCAGAGTAGGTCTCAATTCCCTATTCTTCCAATCAGCCGCTGCCTCCGTGTGCCATCTATATTCCTAGAGATGTACTGAAGATCAGTGCTCTGTATAGGAGATCACGTAAACACCTCAGAGAGGGAAATATAATAATCTATTTCAAAAAAAGAAAAAAAAAAACTGCCTCAAGGACAGCCTGGGTAAGCTCTGTCTAGTTGATTTAGAAAACACTTTAAAGACTCTGATAAGCTCATTAGTACCAATGACTAGATATATGCATTGAAATCCCTGTAAATACAGGGGGGCAACATCATGGATAAATATCTTCCTTTATCTTTTTAATAAAGAGCTCCTAAGGACCACAGATTGTAGGATGCCTGGTTTCCTTCTGCGGTCCCTCAGTTCCCACATAAATGGACCGATTGTTGTTCCATTTATTCTTTCCTGGTAGAAATGGAAATCCAGTTAGAGGAGTGCGAGGGTGACGCTGTCAAAAATCCCCATCTTTTGCTAAGAATCGTGGTCTGATTTTCTACAGCGAGGTTGTAGAAACTACAAACTAGGAGAGGGGCACCGAGCAGCTCGAGCTGAGAAGCAGTTGCAGAGAGCTCAAGAGCCGCCACTCCAGCCACCAGATGCCCTTTCACAGGGGCACAAACACCACATCACACCATGCTGCACATTTGTAAATGTAATTCCCACTCAATCATTAACTCCAGTAAGATTCATCCTCTCCACCGGAGAAAGTTTACAACAGGTTTGTCAGCTACAGAAACACAAAGAACCCCTGGAGGTGTGGTTCCTCCTCACTCAATACACCCAGAGACCCAGACTAACCAACAGCTGAGCTGGCAGTAGCCTGGGGGCAGAGAAAGGCTCACAAATATCCCTGTGGCAAGTAGAATGATAACTGCTTATTGCTTTCATTTTCCCAAGGAATTTTAATCTACACACATGGCTTTAACAGGATTCTTTTAATAACCTATGGCAAATCATGAAACCTGGTATTTCTGCCATGAGCAGCCCTAGAAAAGATGTCAGCTCTACTCAGGAGACATGGGTGTTACACAAATCCCGCCCAGGTCAATGGCAGTATCTACCATCTTCAGGAATGCAGAATCCAGCCCGTGACTGTAAGTCTTGTGAAATTCTGTTAGCTTTTTGAGGGCCTCCAACCTCAGGAAAGATTTGACATCATTTCATCGCTCATTAAAAGCAAAGAGGTTTTTAGTATTCCTTACTGTCAAGAAAACTTAAAAAAAAAGTCATCTCTTAAAGCTCAGAAACTAAGATACAAACATAAACAACGTTAAACGTGTCAGGTCCCTTCACATCACTCTGGGGTTTGGGGGTCTGATGCCTGTTTTCCATCGGCAACACTACGACATGTTGTTATCTCCCATGCAAGAACTGCCTTTAAGTAATAACTACAGTATTTACCTACTTCATATGGGTGTTGTGAGAACGACTGCAAATGTTGCCACAGTGTTTTGTATATGTAAAGTACATGTTTTAAATATTATTCTTATTTGCATATGACAATACAAACAAGCTGTACCCCAATCTCAATCAAAACAAAGTGAACAAAAACCCAAACCTGTAACTGAAGGGAGCCTCACTGACAACAGTAACAGTAATCTCAGTTTCAGGGCTGCATCCTGCTTCAGATGGTCAACTAAGTTCTTCAGGAGTAGATACGACTGTCTGCATATTATTTAAATGAACACATAAGTGTTTTCTGAAATTTCAGGGAATTTGCCACTCCAGCAATCCCAAACACCACCCCTGAATACTTGTGCTCACACACAAACATAGCAGAACTCTGCCATTTATCACTGAAAAGACAACAATGATTTGAAAATCAAGGGCTTGTATCAAGAACATCAGTCATGGGAAAATATTGTAGAAGATCTTTTAAAATGCAGAAATGGTTCTTCTGGGTGACATTCTTCCTACTTTAAGTCATTAGGAATGTTTTCAAATGGTCTGCAGCTTATTGGCTGCCACTATTGCTATTCCATTGAGTAGTATCAGAGGCTGTTTAACTCTGTCACCCTGGAGGAGGAGAAGTTAAGTTCTCAAAACAAATAAAAGGAAAACATAAGAGGTCAAAAGACATTCATAGACAAACAAAAGGCCTTACTCCTGCTTTGGATCTGTGTTTTCTGGGGAACCACCTGTAGGTACCTAAAGCTAAAAGATTTTCCAAACCCTGGTATATGAATATATGTGTACACCAAAGGAAGAATCCTTGAGAGAGTTGGTTATATTTAAATCAGATTTTTTTTTACCATTCTTTTATTTTTTATTAGATATACAGATAAAGAGATAAACTAGAACCATGGCTGCAAACTTTACACCTGGGTTGCCCTACATTTATGAGTGGCTTTTATACAGAGCCCTGGTTTGGGTCTTGTTTTGAATTATTCAAGACAGAAGCACTGTACAAATCTGAGTCTAATAAAGCCGGGGGGATCTCTCTGCCACAACATCATTACTTACAGCACAAGAGATGGGGGGTTTGACTTGAATACAGAGATGGAGAAATGCCTGGAAGAAAACAGTAATTATTATAAAAGGTCCTAAAATGAGCTGCAGGAGTGCTTGTGGTGAATGGCTGCAGCTGCACAAAATGAAATGTGCTGCCATAACCTGCAGCCCCTGCGAGTGCAGGAACGACTTCAGAGGAGCTGGGCAAAGGCAGGAGGATGGCACCGAGGAAGGAACAGAGAAAGGACAGGCTGGGTCCTGGGCTGGGGCAATGCACAGTGGTGCTGAGCTGCCTGGTCCAGCCTGCAAAGTTTGGGAAGGCAAATTACCTCCCCCCCCAAACAGTTCTGATTCATCTGATATGTCAGCAAGTTCTCATTTGTGTTTTACCACTCTTCCTTCCCGAAGCCAAGGAGAGAAGTCACAGCCCCACATTCTCACTCCTGCTGGTCTGTGCTCATGGGAAGGGAACAGAGGAAAATAAAAGCAGCTACATTTCACCCTGAAGTTGCAAAATTCTCCAGGCTACCAGACAAAGAACCAGTTTGGCACCTGCCTTTGCAGTGGTCCCATATTGCTTATACTCATTCATCCAACACAGCTCCTCCTGGCTGCTGAGATTCCCTGAGCACACTCAGGCTCTCTTTCTGCCCCAGGTAGATCTTCAAACACCCTTTCCCACAGCTGGCACAACACAGGCTGTGGATGCTACCTCCAGGCTGCACATGGATTTCTACACACTAAACCCAATGGTGCCAAGCAAGAGAAAAACAGAAGGGAGAAAAAAGAGAAAAACAGAAGGGAGAAAAGAAACACTTGTTCCAAGAAACTACTTTTAAAATACCTGTGGAACTGCGTGCTGGAGAGAAAAAACCGCCACCTGCACCTACCACCTGAAGCTTCCTACTGCAGGAGGAGAACAGAAAGAGAAAAGAGACAGCACAAGAAGCAAAACTGCAGGGCTAAACCTGCACTGTCACCTGGGCTCTCTCCCAACAACAGCCAAAAAGTCACCTTTGGAGAGTCTCTATCTGGACCAACCCAAATATTGTATCCACGTGTCCAGAAATATCCCATGTATAGAAGAGGTTTATCTTTAACCCTTGGTGCTACCCATGAGCTGCCTTTGGTTGTGACACAAATTCAAATCCCCCCCTACGGGAAAGCAGGGAAGACAGATTTTGTGTTTGACCTCAACACAGTCACCCACGATCCAATACTTCTATTTTACAGACCTAACTGCACTTCAACTGCAAAGGAGAAAGATGGAATAATTAAATTTAATTCAGGAATCCAGAATGAGGAACAGAGGGATAAATCTTAATAGGAACATGGGATTAATATCTTAGCATAAATAATAGTCTCAGGAATCGCGTTTTGATGATTCAACAGTTCTGCTATAAATAATTCACATCAATAAAAGAGAGATAACATCAAATTCAGTTGGAACATTGGTTAATCTGAGCATAAAGTGAAGGACTTCACTCAAACTAAAGGACAGCTATAAGTAACTGCTCTACTGTATGGGAATCAGCACTGAATATTTTCTGCACATTCACATGCGTTACAAATTGCTTTCCAAGGTTACAAAAGAGTAGATAAGGGGTGAAGAAGGATAAAAACTCTGGCAGTGGACGGAGCTTAAATGCCTATACTGTGCAGCAGAAAATCAGCAAAGAACAAACAAGTCTGCTAGGTGAACCTTTGTGTGAGAAATATTTAATCATTTCTAATTTAGAAAAATATCTATGTTCGCTTGTAAAGGGTAGTGACAAGAAGGGTATCATTGACCTGAGCCCACATATCAGGACTTTCTGGTTGCCCACTGTCTTCATGGTTTCCACTTCAACAGCACAAACAGAGAATAGGCCGCCTACACTAAGTAAGAGCCCTTGTTCTGAAAATCATAAAAATACGCATTAAATAAGCCACGGAGCGAGGAAATCCAAGGGTGAGGTGGTGAGGCACCAAGGGATAAATGACTTGCCCAGTCTGACAGAGGAGGTTGGGGCAGGGCTTGGCATCACACCCAGGTTACCCAGCTATAGCACAAACTGTCAGACTCACCTTCTCCCTGTCCCTGGTTTTGAATGTGATCAGCAACGGGATCGATATTAATAATGTATCTGAAAGGCTTATTATTTTTCAATGGCGCTCTTCGCCCCAGGGAGGTTTCCAAAGCACTTTAACAATTATTTATATATGAAAGTCAGTTTTCCCAAAGAAGCGCAGCCATCCTTGTGATACAAAGTGGCAGCTGTGCCGCAGTGCAAAGCAAGAGCAAAACTAGCTGAGGCCAGAAACTAAGGGAAGAGACTGCACTGAGTAGGAACTGCGGGAAGTATTTAGGTAACAGACTGCAAGATTTAATTACACAAGTTGGAATCTGGCCAGCAGTCATGAACAAATGTTTTCAGTGTTGTGTTTAAATATTTTAATTTGCTTTTTTTATAAACGTTACTGTAAAAATAATAAAAAATGAAAAAGGATACTTGTTAGAGAATTCCCAGCAAATGATAAAAGTTGGTATTTTTATCCCCCAAAAACTCTGTAAAATATATAAAAAGTTCAACTCCTATTGAGATTTCCTCGAAAGAGATATAGATGCTTTACTGCAAAACACAAAACTTCATCATCAGAAAAACAGGCACCACCATCACTGCCTGCAATGATTAGCAAAGATTTCAGTTTTCTTTCTTGAGCCATAATAAAACCCTCCAGGTTACCTTGACTTCAGGAGATCATGGCTCAGACCTATGTCCTCAGTTCATTCAGTAGCTTCACTTACAAATCTTTTTTTGTCCTCCAAGTTCTTCCAATGCCTCTTTTTTAATGAGCTGCTATTCAGCACCTCAGAGTACATCCTCCCTGTCCTGACCCACCTGCGTCCCTTCCGCATGTGCAAGCAGAGCCAAGGTCACCAAGACATTAGAGATCTTAATTAGCACCGCAGGGCCCTCTGAGGTGACCAGACTATGTTCTGCTGTTCATCACATCCCTGAAATTACCCTTCATCTCCCAGGCTTATGAAGATCTGAGAGACTGAATGTAGGAAGCTCCGTGACAGACCATGCATCAAAGGCACACCCCCACGAGAACCAACACCAGAACACCATCATGTACTACCTTGAAAATCCCTGCTCAAATTTAGCTATTTCCTCTTTGACTAAAAAGCTGTTGTTCCCTGGCAGTGCTAGAATGGATTAGCTGGGAGAGAGTGAGAGGGAGTTTTAGCCTTCTGTGGATTGGTATTAGGGCAATTAGAGATTCTAGGGGAGATACCAGTAAGCCATATCTGCACAGAGAGCAGAAATAGGCTATATTTGGTACATCATATCTTAATGACAGACGAGGCTGCGATCAAACAATGTGCAAAGCATGCACAGAACACTTATTACCGAGTATTGGGGCAATACCATATAATTATGCACAAATAACATATGTCATGGGTGATTGATAACACTTCAGCCCACCTACAAAAGACATGCTTTTTTTAAAGTTGGGCCAAATCACATCCCATAAATGACTTAAA
Organism: Cephalopterus ornatus; assembly: GCA_013396775.1. Lineage (NCBI taxonomy): Eukaryota > Metazoa > Chordata > Aves > Passeriformes > Cotingidae > Cephalopterus > Cephalopterus ornatus. Next base: position 88,309 of record VZRE01011981.1, read on the forward strand.
TAATTTGTTTGCTTTCAGTTTTTCATCTCACACTTCGCATCACCTTGACATCTGTCTGTCACTTCAGACTCAAAGAACTTCTTTAAGAAAAGCCTTTTTTGTGGTCTACTTCATTATACATCAATGGAATCGTATCTGTTTAGTGTTTTGAACATCTTGGGGATAAGGCTTGCAAAAATGTGGAAGTGCCAGGATAAAAGTCAGGATATACTATTAACCAGGTATGCCATGGGATAATTTAGTTTTTCTTGGTACCATTCTGTGTTATGGTACTTTTTATTTTCTTGAAAAAATGCGAAGACAAAACTTAAACTTACACACTAACTATTGAAAAAACTAGTTAGAAGGCATTTGGATTTTTTTTTACCTTTTTTTTTTTTTTTAATTTTTCCCCACAATTTATTTTGTTATGGTCCATTCAGTGGACTTGTTCAGTGCTCAGGCCGTTAAAAACTCTGATTAACATAAAAAAAGTTATTTTAGAAATCAGAATAACAACCTACTTGTGTGAGAAGCAACATGAAACATTTTGTTGCTGGTTCCTCAGCAATAGTACATGCCACATTTTCCATGGGATGTGGTGCCCAACTAACATATACCTCTAATATCCCAAAGTTAGCAGTCCTTTCAAACAAATGCACTGTTTAAAGAACAAATGGAGAGAATTAATTTCCAGGATCCCAGTTTTCAGGATCTGTCACAGCTGAATGTCCTCCTGCTAGCTGCATGAGAAAGACCTCTCTGCCAGAGGCATTCCCAGGCACTTCCATCAGCTTGGTTTCCTGCTCCCACTTTCAACTAAGCTTTAAGTCAGAAGGAGAAGCCTGGATTTAGGTGATGTCAGCTGCACACAGAAGGTCTGGTCAACAAGACTTCACAGAATCACAGAATACGCTGAGTTGGAAGGGACCCATCAGGATCATTCCCCTCCTACCTCCCCCTTTGAGAAAAATACATGGAAATGAGAAGCAAAGGATGGTGGAACAACAGAGGAGGGGAAAGCAGTAAGACCAGAGGAGACAGCCAGCAGCTGGCAGCACAGCTGTACCGGCATCCACCTCCTCCTCTCTCGAGCACCTCTTGTTTTTGCTGCCTGTCCTACCTTCACCCACCCCAATTCTCTCCCAAAAGACCAAACAGATGATGTGATGTACCTGATCCAACTCCCACTCGAATCAAAGGCATTATTCCCTGGATGTCCTGTTCTTCTTGGTGCCACCTGGCAATCCCTGCCCGTTGAGTTGAGGCAAATCTCACCCCAGCCACGGATGCAGGTCCATGGCTAGGCTACCACACCACAGGGTCCCCATTCAGCTCTGCTCTGTTCACAGCCCTCCTGCAAAAACACACTGCTGGGAGCACCTCCCATCTCCCCACGAGTGGTTGTTTATTTCTGGTAATCCAGACCTGGACTATGAAATATTAAGATGATATTAGTGAGAATACAGAAAAGTCTCTGAAAATAGACCAGTCCTGTAGCCACAGCTTTCACTGTTCTTCATACATTAATCAATAGTTCATATTTAATTAATTAGCACCAAGTTCACTTGGTGATGAAAGTAGAATTTCCATGAATAGGAAAATAAATTAATGTGAAAATCTAGCTACCAGGCTGTTCTGAAGACTCTCTCCCACTGACTTACATGTGATAATGGATGTCCCTTCTTTATATTATTAGGTTTTTTGAGCTTTTTTTAATTTTATTTTTTCAGAGAGAAAGAAAAGAGCTTCCCCCCCTCCGCCGCCCTGACCCACAGCTGGGCAAGAAATATCTTAAGCTCTTACTGTAGAAAAGCCACCTGCCCTCAGGATATATAGATTGCTGATACCTCATAAAGAAGGTATCAGCAATCTATATATCACCAGGCTGTGGATCAGCACTGACTTACAAGCACATTTTGGATATGTGCATCGTAACTTCTCCAGACAGCACTCGAGTCTAAAAGTACAGAACATTTACCAATTAGAAAGACAACCCAAAGCATTTACTTCCAACCAGAAATCTAATAAACTGCATACATACTATAAACACCTCTACTGCTGCCGAGCAAAGTATGTTTAATATTCAGGATCTATCTGCAATGTTATCATGTTCTCTTCATTAGAGCATCAGTTTTGTTAATTAGCATTTGCTCATGTGAGTAGTCCCCTTGACTTTAATTGATCCATTTTCATGAATACGTAGAATATAATTTTATAGTCAAAGAACTCAGTTCCCAGTGAATGCAACTGGCTGCCATTCTCTAAGTTTAATTCTTAGCGTGAGGAAATAAAAGTGAGTACAACACTTTCCATCAGATAGAAATGTGTGTAAGGGAGCAGTAGAAACAAGAATGAGTCCAAGACAAGACACCTGGCTATGAAATCCACTTTCCTTGCTCCTTTACCACAGCAAAAAAGTGATGCTAATAAACACAAAATACTTAGTTAGAGATAAGGTTGTACTTGTTACAATGGCAACTCCTTCACTAGCACTGCTCGTGTTTTCTGAAAGGCCAGGAAGCATCTGCCCTTCAAACGTTTGGAGTTAACAGACCATGAGATGCTCTGCTGAGAACTGAGCTTTTAGAAGAAAGAGAAAAAGCACAAGCCCCATCTGTTTCCCAATGATTTTTCTCAAGCTCTCACTTCTCGTATCTGCTCTGTGCTTATAACTGAACCTTCTTGTTTATACTCCTTTTATTCTTCAGACTAGAGGCTTCAAGACGGATTAAGGAGTTTTTTAAATGCTCGCTAACAGTAGGATGGTTCAATAAAAGACTAGGGTAGCTGAAATTTGGAAGCTTTCTTAAGGATGGTAATTAAAGATAGAAGCCAGTGTTTTTCTTTCAGAACTCCTTATCACATTTCAAAAATATCAGGTTACTGATGTAAACAGGGATGTGAGTTTGGGTCATGGTAAACCCCTTCAGGCTGACAGAGTGGGTGGGGGCACTAGATTAACCCCATCTGTAAAAATGTTGTTCACACTTCCCCATGGGCTTTATGCCTTTAATTTTATCCTTAATCCAGACTGTGAGGACACAGAGCATAAGTTCACCAATAACTCTTTAAATTTATAAAGTTAAAAGAAGTCTCTTTAAATAATTCAGAGAGATTTAATGTGTTTCAGGAAGCAAGCCAATTTAGTGAGCTAATTTCTGTGTATATTTTTTTTAGAGGCTACCTTTGAAAAGGTGGCAGCAATCACCAGGTGCCTTTGGAGTTTTCTCATGTGACTGGTTAGAGCCACACATCTAATGGGCTGTAAAGCCACAAAAGAGGAATGCTGATCTTTCAGATGAACTGCTTACTTTGTGACTTTGCCATTTCCCAATTTTCATCTATCAGGTAAAATTCTTTTAACAATGTTGATCAAATATCTAAAGGGACAGAACTGAAGCTATCTGAAATTGAAAAATAGAGGCCTCTTCAGTCAGTACCTGCACCTAATCTGGATAACTCCATAAAATATCACCCATTTTTTCCAGAAAGGCATTTGTTTCCCAAGAGACTGACAGCTGTGGTGAGACAGCTGACCCAACAGCTGAAACAGCACAAAGATTACGGTCAGCATGTGAAACCTTTTCCAAACACATCAGGATTTTGATGTTTTAAAACTATTTCAAATCCCCAAGAAGAGAAGAAAAGGAGAGAGCACTCTAACATCTCTTTGAAGATTCACTACAAAGTTATTTCCTTTAGTTTGGTAAAGAGGTAACTAGCAGACCAAACCAGGAAAGCAGTTCCTTTCATGTGACACAGATGGATGACCCACCAATTCTGTTTCAGACCACATTATGCTTTGATATATTAACTGTAACATAATATTTATCAGCTACTGCTACAAATAGCTTTGAAGATGAAAAGCTCCACAAACCAGGTTTGGGTGGTTTTGAACACGATTTAAAAGATGTGTTTTGAAAACATTATTTTCTCAAATGCAATCTATTAAAAAAGCCTGGCAGGGTGGCATTACAGGGGCTTTGGGGGTGGAGGTGTAGGGATGAGGGGAATGAGGCAGAGTTGGCAAATAACAATTGGCAAGAGCTGCTCCTTACCCACAGCAAGTTGGCAGTGGTCTGCTGTCAAGTTCACAGCAATTAGCAGATATAACCTGATGCACGTGCTCCACCAGCTCTTGAGCTGGCAACCTCCCAGTGACCACCTTATGGAGAAAAACTCTACAGGATGGGCACTGCTCCATCACACAGAAGCATCCCTCTGACACCCAGGTACCTTGCAGGTTTCTCAGCCTGCAGGAGAGGTAAGTTGGAAAACAGAGTATACTTGGATTTGCTCAGACATCTCAGCAGCTGCTTCATATTTATGTTTAAATTTATTACTAAATTTATCATATGTTATGAAATAATATCCCGTTCCTTGCCCTTCAAGGCCCAAACACTTCAATTACCACATTCTTTTGCCATATTACACTGGTAAGACACAAAGTATTCACTAAGAGAGAGAGAAAAATAGCAAAACACAGGAAATTATCTATATAGCCAATAAAGGGAATCAATTAATTCACTGAGACCTAAGAGGCTAAATTACCACGTGAGTTCATGTAGCCAGTGGTTGTTATCAATACCCTGTTGAGTCACTGCCTTTGCTGCTGCTAGAGTGGGATGTCACCGGATGCACACTATATAATTTAGACACTTTACAGTCTGGATCATAAACATATTGATTACATCAGCTAGGGGTCAGGGAGACAGATAATAAATCATTGCTTGATCTAGCATATTTAGTTCATTGCTTTCGATGAACTCCACGAACAGTTTCCAAATCTCACAGACCCAAGTATTTTTACTTGGGCATGTGCTGCATGTATATTATTTTTCTGGACAGCAAGATTAACTCTTGCTGGTTTCTTCTTTCTTTTCTTTTTTTTTTGTGTTCATTATCAGTGGAGCCAGACTTGATGGTGTTACTGATGGGGAGGCTGAGAAACTGCTTTGGAAGGTAGTAAAGTGGATGACCAAAGACAGCGTGAAATTTGGATTACAACTGAATATACAAAAGGAAGTGGCAGCTGCAGCAGGGAAAGCAGAATTTCAGTTAGCTGAAGAACAGGAGAGGGAAAAGTTGAGCTTGCAAAAGTGGTTCTCCCACTGGGATACTAAAGACAGATCTTGTGGCAATGTGAAGACCTCCAGGAATATTCGGTCCTTACAGAACTGAGCTCTGCCTTGCTGTTTTCTTCCCCATCGCAGGAGGGGTGCAACGTTTCAATGAAAGGATGATCACACGTTCTCTATCTGTATCTCTTCCCAGGCTTGAAATTCATTCAGAAAAAGAAAAGCTCATCTGCAGCCCTCCAAAGCTAACAGTTCCCTGAATCCACACTATCTCCTCTGGATGCTCTCTCCCAACACTTGACTTCCTCCCAGAGAAACAGCTTCTCTCCACCTATGATTGTTTTCCTGTTGTGCTGGGTTGTGTTGAGCTGAGGCATCTAAGGATTTATGAAGTACATAACTAAACAAAATCCTACCTTTTTACATTCCTGCTACTAAATACATGTGTCACTGCACAGCAGGAGTAAAAGTCTGGTCAGGGCTACCTGGAGCTCTGCTTAGGCTGGGCTCTCCCATGAGTTCAAACGAATGTATGCCTACTATTTTAAGAAATAATAAGTAATCTCCTGCCTTTAATTATTTTTAAACAAAATCAGAAGGAGGACACTCCTTAGATTTTCCTCCTTTCCAGAGGAAGACTTGATTCTGACGGAGAGACAAAGAAAGAAAGAAAAATGGGAAGAAAAGCCAGGAAAAGGAGTAAAAGTTAGTCTGCTCATATGTTTCCAGACCATTTTCTGGGGAAACGATCTAATGCCCACATCTCATTGTCTTGGCATGACTATGTAGCATATTTCAACCCACTTTGGTTCACTGTGAATTCCATTCTATCTAGCCCTGTGAACACCATTTCTCTTCCTACAGCCTTTTCTAGAGTTTTACCAGTAATGCTGTGAATCAAGCAAGAAGACAGTTTCTGTCACTCCGGCAAAGTTTTCCACTCCACTCACATTCTATTTTAGCTTACCCAGGAAGCATTTTATTAGTTGGAGAACGCATCGTTTGAAGTAGAGGATAATCAGTTTAAAAGGAAGGGATGCAGACAAATGCCAAACTATGCACAGAGAATTTGAAATATCCATTAGACCAGGTAACTGAAAACAAAATGCTGAAACATCCTATTTATACTGGAGTCAAGCTACCAAAAGAATGCCAAAAAAAGTAAGAAGAGTGGCAATTAATACAATTCCTGGTTTATTAGAGACTAACATTAATCAGCAGCAAGAAGAAACTATGGGTTTTTAAACATCCACTGCTTTCTCAGAGAAAGGTAGTTAATATAGAAATATATAGCACAGTGATTTTATGCTTTTCTTTTTCACCACTTTCTTTCACTTTTTTTTCCATTATAAGAAACAATTGCACAGAAAACATTTGCTTTTTGCTGCTAGGTAAGAGAAAGCAGAATTTTATGACTTGATTCTAAGAAGAGCTGGCAATTGATATTAGTTCAATAGTGAGTTTGACTTTTTTTCCCCCCTGAATAGTATTTTAATGGGCCAGAATACACTACTGATAAAAGCAACTGATCAGTCATAAATTAGGATGGCAAGCTACAGCTTGCCACGTAACAAAGGATATGAGAAAAAAAATCTTAACTGTTCCAAGTAACTCATAAAAGCCAAACTACAGAGCTACTCACAAAATATATGGTCACGTGAGAATCCTGTATGATAGGGAGCTTCTTGCTCCTTGCAAAATGCCCCAGTGATGTTGGAAACAGCTACAAGACCATCCATAGAGGTGCCAGAGAGAAATCTCTGATAATACACAGTGAGGGAGATGCAGCTTCAGCAGCTGAACAGGTAAAAAAGGCAAAAATCACCACTTCCATTAAAAAATTCAGAGAAATTCAAGTTAACTTCACTGTGCTTCTGCGTGCCCGCAGGAGCAAGGAGAAGTAAATGCAGAAGTAAGTGCATGTGGTGGTGTGAAATCCAGCATTATACCTATTCCAGGAACTGCCACAGGAAGTTCAGGAGGCTGTGGAATGCAGTGATCACAGACAAGTTCTCAGACATTCTGCCATGTCCTACTCTGAATTGAATAATTTAGCCACTGTCCTGAGAATGGACATTAAAAACAACCCCCCCTTTGGATTCCTATCCTGGCAATATTAATACATTTATTAGCTTCAGCCTGAGTAACTTTTTCTCCAATTCCTGCAGTGAAATTCATTTTCTCATGCGGGGAATTTTTTTATTTTCTCCTTCAACATTTTCCTCATTTTTTGAATATTTTCCTTTATCACTGCTCAAGAAAAGCAACATGGGGAAACAAATTAAAGGAAATGCGTATGACAGAGTACAGAAGAGGAGAATTGTTTGGGTTTTGCTGTCATTATGAAAGATAAAATGTTTTTAAACAGAAGCTCTCTCACAATTACAAGGTGTGAACAGTTAAAAGAGCTCACAGTGCAGGGCTGAGCTGTATCCACAGCTCTTCCAGTGGGTACTGAATGACCTTGCACAGACCTTTCTGCCTCAGTTTCTCTAAGTGTAAAATAACTGCAATGATATTGACTTCCTGAAATGCCTCATTGCCTCAGAACATACTCATGAAAAATACTATTACAAGAGCTGAGCATAATTATCAGTTTCCGAGCCGTCTGCTGTAAGCTGGTGAGGTGAATCAGCTGACTCAGTAACGAAAAGCAAGTTTTCCTCCTCAAGGTGTTAGATGAAACTGTTTTCTGAACGACTTAGGACTTGACCTTCAAAAGAGTTCAGTTCCCCAGAGTTCCAATTTCTGGCCCATTTTTAGACATTCAGAAACAACTGCATTTCCAAGTGAGCCTCTCCCACCACAGATCCCAACGTTTGCACAGAGGTTCTTCTACAACTCCCACAACTCCACCTCACTGCTGGGAACAGGGACTCGGCTTCTCCCGAGGATCCCTCCATCCCTCATGAGCACCATGGAGCAGATTTCTGCATCTGAACCTGCACATTTTCGCATGGAAAAAAGAGCACATGCCAATTTGCTCCACTTTTGCTCTAGAAAAAAGCCTGACCACATGAAAGATGAGTATGGAGACTTCTCCCCCTGTACCTGTTTTAATCCTACAGGCGACTCCAATCAGGGAAAGCTCTAACAACAAAAATTAATTATCACTAAAGACACAACAAAGACCTTAGGGCAGAAAAGAAGGCTTTTTTTTTTTTTTCTTTTTTACCCACAGTGCCTGCAGGGTCTTATTTCAGCAAGAAGGTGTTTTTAGCCTGGAAGGGAAATGTAGTCTGAGGAAGGGAACAGCGTTTAGTCACTGTCTGGGTGTACAGGACGTGTGCGTGCCCATGCGAGTGTGTAAATCTGATGCTGTCAGCAAAACTTGCTGTCTTCTGACAGACACCTCGTGCAGCCTTCAAAACTCCTGCAGTCAATCCTCTCACCTGTCAGCCTGAAAGATAACCTGGACTGCTCTTCCCTTTTCTTTCCCCGCGAAAACACTAGCAGAGGTACAGTTCTGTCATTTGGAAATATGAAGATTCTGGGATTCTCCGGCACAGTCTCTCTCCGAGGGGTTATTTCAAACATTTTTATCTTCCAGCTCACTTAAAACTCTAACAAATAAAACTAAATGATGGTGTTAATTTTGTCTGCAGCTCCACGTTATTGCTGCAGTCTTCAGTCTTCCACTGCGGTCCAGCCTCCAGCGGCGCAGGAGCGGTGGGCCCTGGCTGGCTTTACGAGATGCCTCAGCTAATAATCCATCAATTTATCTTCCTCCACTGTTCTCCTCTCCTTTCCATGGGGGGTAACAAAAAATTTTCCCAAAGCTTTTTTTTTTTTTGCTGCATACGTGTGCCTATACAATTCTCAAAGCATCACTTAACATTCACTAAGACAGATCGCGTCACTGAACAATTAATTTTCAACCCCCTAGCCTGGTATGACTGGGCCTTTTGGCATAATTGAATCCAGACTTCTGCTGTCAAAACAGAGAATTTATGAATAATAAATTGATTGTAGCCAGCAAAGCTAAGTCTGAGAGAGAGCAGGTTATGTCAAGGAATAAGAAGAAATTTAAAAACACAATAAAGATTAATTTAGAATCAAACCTTCAACGCTTCCACGGTGGACAATAAAAGCAAATAAAACTGTCATTCTTATATGACATAATCTATAGTGCCACAAAGTGCACGAGCTCACAGGCAGAAATAAGGGAACCAAAAACATGCATACCTAAAACGTTAGTGCAAATATAAGAATTCAACAGTGGTTGCTGTCATAGCCCTGATGGTTTCTAGGTTAGGTTATCACAGTTTATAGGAAGAGGTGATGTGTTTTATTAGATCAACTGAAATGCTGAACAGCAGCAGGCAAGTGTTTTGGCATGCCACGTGTTTGTGAGATCTCTGAACTTGCAACAATCACAGTTCAAGGCTTCTGTGCCACCAAAAGGTGAAAACAGAGGTACAAACGAGCTCCACTCACCAAAGAAAGAGCTGGAATTAATGGCCACGACTGAAGGCAGAAAATAAGCTGTAGGGTGCAACTGTCTTTACAGCAAAGGCACTTATGAGATGGAACAAAGGGTCAAAAGGAGGAACACGTTCCATATCTCACTGCTTTGAAATCATGACGAGCTGCCTGTCTGGAAAGAGCGTTTTAACTGCACAGAAGTTACAGGAGCAATGGAGTCACGAGGTAAAATCCTATAGCCTGTGATCTGCAGAAGTCACTCGGTGCCCTCCCAGTCCCTCAGGGCCTTGGCCTGTGTTAACCTCTGCCTGTCCTGTGACCACCCGGGGCTGTGCAAGCCCAGGCTCCACACTCAGTTCATCTGCTAAGAGGAGCTAATTAAGGCAGCACAGCTGGTTCAAAGGGGGTACTCCAGCAATTTCTACTGCATCTCCTGTTACTCTCGTTGTCTGCGAAACGGTCTTCCCTTTAGCTTTCTCTCTAGCTCCTGGCTCTGATCTGACAGACTGAACAATCCCACAAAGCCTCCATAAGTGGCTGTTTCTGGATTCCTCGTGAATTCATAACTGCTCTGATTTGATGATCCTCAGCCTTGTTTCAACCCTTGTGCCTGAGAGTTCATTAGGGCAAACACCTCCAGCTTTCAACACTTGCTGCGCACGTGCTGGCCAAACTCCCGCAGGTCAGAGCACAGGAATGCCGTGCATGGACTAACAGCAGCAGATGGTCCTCTGGCTTAATGGTTCCCAGGGAGCCCATGGACTCAATGAAGTAATCATTAGCTGCACATTATGTCGGTTTCATGACAAATTGTCCTCCAGGAATGTAAAGTTAACACAGGATCAAGACCTCTCTTCAGAAGTTGGCCATTAACAGCTGGTCAACTATTCTACTTTTAAATAAAATGAATAATCGTGACCGAACTCAATTTATACAAGCCGCATAGAAAATTTCATAGCTGCCTCTAAATCACCCTTCATTTCAAACAAGAAGTTCAAATAATCTAAACAAGAAAACAATGGCATGACCTGGAGGCGCCTTCTTTCACACAGGAAATTGAAAGTAACCACTTTCTACTCAGTGGATTTATGAAGATGAATGCTGGAATAAGGAGGAAATACTCTTTGGATGAGGTCTTCTCTGGCAACACTTCGACTACAGCATTACTGACTTTTTAGGTGGGGCATGTCCTGATAGCTAACATCCAGAATTCCAGCCCCTATATTCCCAGCCTGGCACCGCAGTCACATCTGCAAAGCTTTGTAGAAACCCACTAAAGCTACAAAGCTCTACATTTAAGCTGTGAATTTGAAAAAAAACCCTCCACCATCTGCTAGTAAATGAAACCCTGGGTTTATTGGCAAGTTTTTCAATAAGGAAATGGTTTTCAGGACAAGACTGATTCCAATGACAAGATACAGTAATTGGAGCAAACAAGGGTAAACTTTCAGAAACTACACTGCATTGACTACCTGCCTGAAAACATCTGTAGATTTGGAGATATTCAGGTCAATTCAAAGGGCAAAAGTCAGAATTTTGGGATAATGAAAACTGTAGAGGTTTTCTGCAAATCTCTGTTGACTTTGCTAAGAACACAAACTCTCAAAAAAGGAGACAGAGAGACCTATCCATACATTTGTATGGATGTCTGTATTCAGAAAAACATTTCTCTGTGCCCTGACCTCTTATCATTGCCGGTCTTATATTCTTTTTCAATTGTATCGAGTGGCTCTATCATTATTAATCAGACATGTTGATATGACATTAATAAGACAAGCAAAGTTCTCCCCCGCAGCCTGACAGAATACAGAGTAGCTGATAGGCTTATGTTCTTCCAGAATGGATGGATTTTCTTATTCCCAAGTCTTTCCCCTGCCAACTGCTCTCCCTTCTCATCTAAGAGGTCTGGAGAGAAGCAGGACAGCATGGATGGGGGATGGAGTTAAATGTTCCACAATTTTATCTTTACCCACCTTGTCCTCTCTTCCCTTCCACCCACTGTCAAACATCAGGATGAGGCAGTGACAAGGGACTCCAGATCCCATGGGAGAGCTTTGTAACACTCTCCTCTTCAGCAGATTCTCTCTCTAACACACATATGTTTGACTTCACTGAAGAAGTTGCCAGGGAACCCAGCCATGATGGAAAAGTAAATCTATTCAGAAGGAGGAATGACGCTTCCTTTCCAAGGAAGGACCAAAATAGTATTAAGTACACTTTCACCATCTTTTAGGAGTGGATATTAAAAGTGCTTTGCAAACAAACAGCCTGCAGCACCTCTTAGATGGTTCAGTACTGTTAATTTTCAAGGTCAAGCCTCACACTGTATCACAGGGATTAAAAAACTACAAGCGATCAAGAAACTCTCTCCCAGGCAGACGATGGTGATTTATTTTTTTCTTTCTTTTTCTGGTCCTGTCTTGGGGTGAACCTCGAATTTTGAGACAGAATGCAGTCATGGCCCATCAACAAGCACTCGTGTACAAAACTACCTTCTATTCAGCAGTTCAGCAGCTCGCAGAGGGACCCATGGATTTATAGTCTTCAACAACAAAAAGAGACGCTTTCAAGGAAACATTTCAAGGAACCTCTGTTCTTCTCAGAACTAGGAAAAAGCTGCAGATGAAAGCTTTTTTTTTTTGGATACTGTAATGTTCATCACATCTCAGCCCTTTATGCTTTGCAGCTCTGGATGTTACTGGTCAAATTTTACCATCTTTCACACTACAGTAAATCTAGGCTAAATCCACTGATTTAGCTGGAATTACCCGCATTTCGAGCTCATCTCCCAGAGCATGAAAATGTTATTTGTGGGAAAATGAGTTACTGTATTTTTCTCTCCATTAACACTGATGTGTTTCACGTAGCAAATACTGGAGGTAGTGTCACTGTGTGCACTACCAGTGATGAGAGAAATCAGTAGAAGATCAGAACCTAATTGTTAAATGATCTTTCTGATTGTCAGAAAATTAATGGCACACTGTGGGCCATGTAGTGCATGCCTTGGAAATCTCAGTGCAAGTTCCCAACTCATTTAAATAATTTCAGTTCATACATTTAATTTGCTTTTAATGCAGACTTTTAATTTGCTTTTGTTTCGTTTTTTAAAGCAAACCACCACGTATTAGGAATCTTTATGCACGCACATGTACATACACAATTTCCAAGAAAGTGCTATTTTCAAGCAAATTGTATGAAATGTAAAATTAACAAAATGCAAATAATATAAACAATCTAAATTAAATATTAAAACAATGCCGTATTTGAATGACTGGATTTTATTTTCATAAGAAGCTAAACTATAAACCATTCTTACCAATGCAACACCCAGCTGTTTGGTGTTTAGCAGCGGAATAACATTATTCTAGTGCAGCTGCTGTTATTGTTTGCTGTATTTCTGCCAACTCGTGGAAGCCAGAGATGTTCGTCTCGCAGAGAGGGACAGCTCTGATGAAAGCTCCAGTTTGACAGATGCTCCCATCAACAACTTTGTTCCTCTGATTGACTACACGGTATTTTAGGCAAATTAACCTGTCCAAAAAAATTCTTTATTGTTGTGCTTGTGGCACAGATGGAAATATGAACTTGACAATTCTGGGTACTAGCTTGGCAATTAACTGAGATGTTTCAATAGACTAATGAACTTTCATTCAAAGCATGCTCCCTGTCAGGAGAAGAGACAGGCTGTTGTTTGAGAAAGTGTTGTAGAATGTCAAATAGATCTTGACAGTGATGCTACTATGAAATCTGAAATATTAGAAAGGCAGAGAAAGGAAGTCATTTAACACCTTTATAATCTCAGGAGATCTGAGATGAATCTTTATTATCAAAGTCTGAAACTCTATCGCATTTTACAGTCCTTTTGCTGTAGTTCACACCCTGTATAATAACAGTTCTCAGTCAGTACAGATGTTCCACTTTGAATGGTCACCAGTTATAAAGAAGAAAAAAAAAATCAAACCATCATTCTACTCTTTTATGAAAATATTACCATCCAACTAAACAATTATCCAAGAAACTATTACAGGAGACTCACACTATCTGAAATATTAAGGTAAAAAGAGAACTATGCATAATTAGTACATAGAGATAAATATTAAAAGGATTGATTTGCTTGGGGAGAAATGAATGCAAGGTTCTAGGGCAGCCTGAAGAAAACACAAAAAATTTACTTTAAAACATGTATTTGATAAACTGAATTGACATTTCTGGGATCCAACTTACACTGTGTATCTACAGCTCCTACTGCAATAACTCTGGGCAAATCCTCTCCTCATTGGCCCAATTCATGCACATTACCAGGACTGGGACAAGCAGAGCAGGCCAGAGAGAAGCATTTTGCTGGATCAGAACTGAAAATCTGATTGCTCTCCCAGGAATATTTCTCAATCCTGTTTATTCAACACAGACAATATATTCTCTAATTTTTGACAGTCACATTATATTTCTTCTCTTGGGGAGGAATTAAACCTGTCCCATTACAGCTGGGTACCCAACCCTGAGTGAAAACCTGCACTGTGACAAAATATAATCCACATTTCCTGCATACCTTGTAAACAGCTTGACTCTCATCACAAAATATTAAAGCCTAATATTGCAGTTGGTTCCTTCTGAGTATCATGACTTGGAGTAGCCCCAAGCATGTCAAACATGCACTGGAAATGCTACATTTTTAAAGCAAAGCAGCAAGACTTAGTCTAAAAACCTTTTGAACAGTTTTTAAAATTCTTTAAACCATTAACTGGTTGATGACCTAACAGTGCTAAAATGACCATTAAAATTTAAAGTGGGCTTTTTGAAAAGTCATCGGGAAGTAAAAGAACATGAAAATACTGCTCTGCTGCTATATTTGATCCTGCAACAGGAAAACTGCTTCTCCTCCTTAAACTAACTGCAGTATTCCCACTGGTTTCAAAGTAATGCCACATATTAGCTTGTAACTTGGACAAGTGCCATACTACAGTGGTTCTTTGAGCTGACAAATTAATAAACCAGGTAAGACGGGCAAACAGCCCTGACCTGTGTTTCCCTTCACCTTCCAGGCACAGCAAGGGCAAGGCTGGATCTCCTGCTGCCATGCACTCACTGCTCCAGAGCAAAGCCTCAACACAAACCACTGGATAAAACATTTATCTTGATTCCTTTCTCAAACTGTTATATGCTGCTTACTTCTATTCCTCCTGAAATTATGCTCATAGCCATAGGTATCAAAATTAATTATGCAGACTATTATTGTACATGCCATACCTGTTTCTTACATTTAACCATCAGAGCGAGCTGTTTAGCTACGACAAAGAGGAAGACATGTTTCCAGTGCTCTAATTCTTATTAAGGATAGAATCACAAAAAATGAGGTATTTTTGTCAACCAGAATCTTACAGGAATGTTTTCTATCCACCATCTCATAGGTTCCTGCCAATATTTTTCCTGTTTCACACAATTTCCCAATATCTATTTATGAACATTTCTTTATCTCTGGAGATATAAATCAAAACCTGAGGCAGCCAGAGGGTGAACATCCATTTAAACATCTTTCAGCAGCTCTACATGATACTCACCAACACGTTCCTCACCTAAACCACTTGCCCTGATTCCACAGGATCAAGTGATGAAACACCACGGTTCAGAGCTAAGGGGGACAATTCAAAAGCAAGTAGGGTTTGGGAAAGAGACTGTTTGAGGAATTTCTGCAGCCAGAAGGGCGAAGGTAGGTTGAATCCCTCAAGAGGAACAGCAGCCCTGTTAGTGGCAAGTTGATGATCCACTGATAGCCCTGTGAGGAGGCAAAAACAGGGATCTCTTTGTTTAAAGGTGGTATTAGAGCAATAAGCTCTGAGGACCTTTGGCACCCGACACATCCTGCTGAGATCAGTACAGTATTTCTGTCTCAATGCACCTGTTTTACGTTCCCCAACACCCAGAGGCTGGGCAGGGAGATGTCAGCCTGGAGCTCCCCAGAACTGCTCTGTCTGCAAAGGCTTTGTCGTCCAACAGGGAGAAATGGGCAGACAACCTATTGACTACACAAATCGATTCCTTTTGTTTTCCTGGCCCGTGATACTCTGGCAAATTTTGGCGCCAGTAAAATCATCTGAAATTCCCTTTTAACTTGAGGATGAGGTTTCTGGCTCTTGAAAGCAGCCTGCTCTGATAGCAGGCAATGCAAAGGCACTGCTGAAAGAAACACTGCGGGGAAAGGCCAAGAAAAGTTCTGTTAGCAGGAAAAGAGAGTTAAAAGGCTTGCCTCAGGAACTGTAATCAAACAGCCAGATTAAAGGCAGTGCTGGATCTCCTGAAGTCCACAGGAATTCTCAGGAAGGCCCCGCTCACGCCCTGAGAAGACAACGAGTCAGTGGCTGCCCTCTCTGTTTGAAAAGCTTCCCTATTTCTCCCTCCATTTCATTCCTATCGCACCAAAGATGAAAGACCTGGTGACTGTCACATGCCTGGTACCTCCTGCAGCACGGGGTGCGTCAGAGGGCAGAGAAAAGAGATCCGTAAAACAGGAGGAGAATAGAGCTGGGGGGACTGGTGAGGGACTGCTGCAACAGTACAGCCCCATCTCCAGTAAGTGATGGAACTAACCCTGTGTGGGGACTGATCTTGGGTGCATTTATGATGCTTTGAAGTGATGGAAAGAGGAGGAGAAGGCAGCATTACTTGAACAAGGAACATATCTACAGATATATAGACATAAACATATATACATCAAAATATTTACAGCCCCACGCATTCATAAATCACTGCGCTGCCTTCAGTCTGCAAAACATTGCTGGTGATTTCAACAACTAATTACCTGGTATTTTCCCCCTCATTCTCCTAGTTCTTTCTTCACTATAAAAATGACAGTTGTAACTCCTATAAAATGTTGATTCAATTCAAGACACTTGGTAAATTTACCATCACCAGTTCCAAAGCAAGATTAAGGAACGCCCTACCAACCTGTTCCTGGTTTATAAATAAACTGTACTTCCTGACGCAGAAATTAAATGTGTTGCTTGGGTAAGGTGGTGAACTGCAGCCAGAATTACATTTTATGGAAATCTGTGTCAAACAGGCTAATAAGCATTCTTTATTTTCCATCATGTTTTTGATACCTCACCAATCTCGCCCTTGCAGTTGCTAATTCACAACATTTACCATGTTCCATTTTTCTGTATGAACAATAAACACTGTAGAAGATGACTTTGAGCCTTCCTCTGCAGATAAACCTGATATACACTCCCTTATTTACTATTGATTGGGCAAAAGAAAATCAGCTCATTCTTACTTGAACCCTAAACAATCTCTCTCTCTTTCACTTTTCACATCAAAGCTTTCCACTTCCTTGAGACATTAAACTGACAACTACAGTCCCATTTTGGTTGAAGTGGTAAATACTGTTTCAGTGCTTGCTGCTGCCCAGTCATGATAATTGTGGGTGTAAACGCTTGTTCTCGTCTCAGAACTGGGAGTTGGAGGCTGCATCCTGCCCATCATATTTAATTATCACCATAAGCTCACCTCCTCCTCGTGCCTATTCCAGTGATGGATCATAGCTCATACTACACTGGTAAATTTTTCATGTAGGCACCATTTCCTTATTACGGTTTGCATTGTGCTTAGCACAGTAGGACTCTGTCCCCATGTAGCATCATAAAACAGTATGCCTAAAATAATAGTAGTAATTATCAGTAGAAAATAATTAGATGAAAAAGACTGTGACCTCCCAGTGACAAATCACAATAAAACCCCAGCACATAAAGGATTCAGGATTCTTAAAAGCACCAGCACCAGCAGAAGTTGTGCTGGTGATAGAGACAAAGCAAGAAGCCACCGATGGAAATACTGTAATGCCCTCTGGGAGCATTTCCATCCGCTGCAGACATGTGCTCCTCTGTAATGGGGAAAGACAGGCTCACCTGGAAGTTGGTGAGTCACCCACAGAAGGAGCATCTCTGCACTGACTACACAGAGAACAGCAGGGAAAGAACAGGGCTCTGATTTTGTCACCTCATTTGGAGACCAACACTAAGGAATTTAAGCCCTCCCCTCTGATAAATGGACAAGGACTGTGTGACAGGAGCTTCATAAGAAAGGTGGGGTTTATGCCATTAAATTCGCAGTGTTTTGCTCTGAACTTACTTCTGTTCAACGATAACTCAGTATTATTAGAGAGGTTTCTCAGTGATTCAGAAGATGACACATCAGGAAGCAGTGTGCGTCTTGCAGAGCCACTTAATGCTAAAAATCAGAGACATTCAGAAACAGAAGCTTTTCAGAGAGTTGATGATAAGCCCCAGCAGCCACCTAGAGTCCTGCCCAGATTCACTGGTGATGTCAGTCAACAACAGCTCCACTGATTACAATCACAGTTAAATACTAGACTTGAGCTGAGGATCCATCTCATGGTTTCTTTTGTTCAGAGGTCTCTATGTACTTCTTTCTCATTTTTCAGTCAGGCAACATGAAAACACTAATAGAAAAGAAGCATCCCCACGAAGGCGATAATGAGATGGTAAATCTAGCGATTCTCCTGGAGTTCCTGTAAGCAACAAAAAAGGAGCTGTTTGAAGTAGAGGTTTCCATCAGAAACACAGAGGGTAATCTTTTAAATACTGCATTTATTCAATAAAAATATTTTAGTGAAGCTGCACAGGCTACATTCTTGCAAGGGAGCCTCTCCAATCCTCTGGGTAATGAGCCCACAGTCCCAGTTACAGCCAGGAACTCCAGGATCACTCTGCATCTGTTCTACAGACAGAAGGCGCAGGAGGTTTGACTCCAGCAGTTCACATCCCTAGGGCAGGGGGCATATGTGGCTGAGCCACTGCAGAACAGCTTCCTCCATCTCCAAGACCTGGCTGTAAATTAGCACTTTCTCTTTTCCCTGTAGTACCTAGAAATGACCTATTTATTTGATGCACAGCTCACTGCGTTAATAACTTTGCTATTATTGATGGAATTTGCATTCTTTCTGATGCTTGGACTGTGGAATTATCAAAAATACCATTAAAAATATTAATGATTCTGTCAGCAAATGGCACATTTTTAATGGCACCTACTGTATTAAAACAAAAATGCCGAGAACAAAATGGATATTTATTGAAAAGTATGTTTAGTTTGCAAAGCTTGGGTGCTGTCCAGCCTGACTGGCTGTACGCATTAAGCAAATCCCTGTCCAGAGATTACAACACAATTTCCTCTCATTAGTGTAAAGTGAATGACATTTTGAACTTTTGTGGGAAGACATATTTCAAGAAATAAGAGAAGCTGGTGTCTGGAAGCTAAACCACCAGGTCATTACTGCCACAGCACTGTGTGATAACTCAATAGCAGCCACAAAAACTGACCTGCAAAAGCATCCATGGAAATGGTTCCTTCTCAGCAGTTACAGCACATCCTGAAAAATGTACGACATACCTTGGTATAGGCAGAGACTGTTAACCAGCTCTGCTCTCTCATGGCCATACCTTTCTATCCTCTTGTAAACTGAGAGGGTGGTAATGAACCTCTCTCCACAGGTACAAAAAATACGAAGTACCTTTACTAACTCCCCTCCTGATGGTGGGAAAGAGATGGGTTTGTACAAGCCCGAGACTGCCCAAGTCTGTGGGTTCTGCTTTCAGAAGCAGCAGCTGGCTCACTCACTTCCAGTGCCTCGGAGGCATAATTCCCTTCATCATCTGGAAAGGGGAAAAAGCGTCTTCTCCTTACTCCCTTCTTTGAAAAACTCCTACACAGAGAGCTATGTGGGGAGGACTGCTGGTACTCCACTGCTTCCCCAGAGCCCCTGAGCTGCTGTAACTCAGCTGAGCACCATCTACTGAAACAATCGTTTGTTTATATTAAATCTTACTTCAAATATTATAATGGTATCATTTTATATTTATACAGAGCTATTCATCCCAGAGGATCCCAAAATGTTTCAGCTACTTATGGGCAGCAGCTGTTTAATAGCGGATGGTATGACTGCACAGCAGTGCAGGGCAGAAGCAGGCAAGAGCTCTGCATCCAAGAGAAACTACAGGGGGAATTCAGGCAGGTGAAACAGAATTACCCAAATTGCAATTTAGCCAAGACGCCTGGGGCTAACATCTCTGTGCTCACAAAATGTTGCCCTTAACAATTCAGAGGGCATTCATCTGTTGACAAATAGAGAGAAATGTCTTTGGGTATTCATGCAGCTTGCTCCACTCAAAAGCAAATTGAAAATTATAATAAAGCCTGTTCCACATTCTTCATTCATTAAAGCTGTGTTTGTGCCATGTTATTCCTGGGCACATTAGCATCTGCTGGGAAGAGCTCATTAAATGACCATTAGCCTGGTCTCCTCTCCTTCCAAGACAGTGCAGGAGCTGAAAGTCTGTCCTTCCTTCGTGGCACCACATGGAAATGGCAACAGGACAGAATTTAATTTTGGCAAGAAAGATAACAGAGAAAGTTTTTTGTTGGAAGCAACTGTGAAATAGAAGGAAGAAAGTACAGGAAGAAAGGCTTCTGAATAGCAAGTTTAAGAAGAGATACTGCCACAGTTATTGAGGAACTGCCACCACCCACAAAAAAACCCCCCAGACAACTTTGGCCAGCAATCCACAGGGATTTGCCTCACATCCATGGAGACCTGGTCCATCAGTAAGTCAACAGGTAACTCAGGGTGTTGGAATGACCCTTAAAATAATGGTGCTAAAGAGACATTGCATGGCCCCAGAGCTTTCCCAGACCCTTCTGTAACCAGAACCTCATCTGCAGCAACTGGGGGCGGCACTGGGACCAATGGGCAAATCCTGCACCCCACTGCAGGAGAAGGAGAGCTCGTGGGAACAGCTGAGTGGAGGAGAGAATGAGAAAGAATCGGATTTGACATGGGAAGCACCAAAACCCAAAGCAATTCTCAAGTTCTCGTGGTTTCCCTGCTACAGATCAGCTCTGAGACAAGATGGAGATGACACATTTACATTGCTTTGCTTTGCCTTTTAAAACAAATTATTTCTCACTCCTACCAGCCCATCACAAAACATGAGAGCTGGACTTAACAGACACCAAAGTAACATTGAAACCGCAGAAATGAAAAGATGGGAAGGATCTTGCACTTCAAAAGTAAATAAAAGAAGTTGAGGGCTAAAAATTGTATTTGGGGACTTTTATTTTACGCAATGCTTTTCTGTTGGAAGGAGTGCATCAGGGCACTGGTTTTATAGATATCATTGCCTTATATCTTCCCCCTCTTGTTGTCTTCCTTATTATACTTTTTGATTTACTAGAAATACTTGGTTTTCAATTACAAAAATATTGATTTACAAGGAATTACAAGGAATAATAAGGAGCAACAGAAATTGTCATACAGGATCAGGGCACTACAGTCATCCCCCTTCTTATCAAGTCTGTGACACTCTCTCAAAATATCTAACTTGGAGCAAAGTTCAAAATAGCCAGTTGTTGGCAGTCATGGAATAGTCTAGCAACTGTCCTTGTAACCACTAAATAAAATTTGCAGATTTATCAGCCCAGATTATACCTTTCTCTGCTGGTGAGGCTATTTGGTGCTTTAGCCTCATTTCTCAAAGAACCAATATTGAAGAATCTCTACATTTCTGTGCTCCCCTCACTCACTCCTCTCCAGAAGCTTCGAGCCCACTTCAGCTGATCTTGCCAGAAAGCCAGAGATCTGAAGAACCTATTTTTCCAACAAGTTCCAGAAAAAACAGGCAGCTGTGGAGAAACTGTATTAGTAACTCCACTGAGTAGAGCTGCAGCGCAAGCTCAGCTCCTGCCATGTTCCCAGGAATCCCCCTAGAACAAAGTTCCCAGAAATGCTCAGCTAAGGACAGCACTGCTGCCACAGCACAGGCTCTGGAGAAGGCAGCTCCAAGAGATGCCCCAGCAGGAACTCAGCAATTCACCTTGTAAATGTTTGATAATCATTCCTGTCGCAGCTGCTCCGGCCAAATAGGTTTTGGAAATTTCCCACCGATATTGCGTGTCAGTGAGCTCCACAGACTAATTAGACACTGCAGAAAAGCTTTTCCTTCGGGGTGCCTTCGGTTCCACTGTCTATCCCCCCCCTTCCTTGCAACCCAGAAGGAATTAGAGTCTACATTGCAGACAGTAATTACTATCACCTTCTCCTCTTAATTGATCTGGCTCCAGTGAGCAATAAGAAATTAAAATAATTAGCAGATATGCCTAGTGTTCCTGAAGTCCCACCTACGCTTAGTACTCTATTTACTTTGGAATCAGCTGGGTCCATCGCTGTGGTGTGCTGCTGCACTGCTCTGGCTCACCACGCTGTCTGACTCACCAGGTTTGGAGAAGTTTCCCAACTCATCCCCAAAACCCAGCCGTAGCTGCTGTGATCGGCAAACACTCCATCACCAGCACTGCAGCCCTGGCGAAACAGCTCTTTCTGAAGCCTCATTTGGAAAGCAAGGGAGGCTCAGTGCTCTCCTGTCCCCTGGAGAGACAGAAGATTACGGGGAGGTCTTCGTGCTGTCAGCATTTATACATTTGCTCCACTTTTGCAGAGAAACACATACATCCAAGTTGGGAAGAGAAGCTAAAGTCTTGGAATAAAAATAGCATATTTAAGGGATTAATTTCAGTTTTGTTCCTAGTGATTTCAGCGTTGCATTAATTAATGTTCCATCTTGACTGCTGAGCACGGACAGATTTATTTTATTTTAATAGGAGGAGAGAGCTTTGAGCACCATGTGGTTTTTCCCAAGCACTGCTCCTCCAGTAGCTAAATGTGGAGCTATCACTTCAAGTAAATTGTGCCCTCTCTCTGCCCTTAGCAAATAGTCAGTGATTTTGTTTTTTAATTTTTCCTTCTACGCACAAATAATCTGCATCTATTGCCCTCCTTTCAAGAAACAAGAGAAAATCCAGACTCCAGTAAAGTTCAATCTTCCCCTCCCTGCACTCTGTAAATTTAGTCAACAATATTAATCCACATTGAACAATTCTGCAGAGTACAACAACAAGCTGGTTACACAGACAGGGATGCATTCGGAATTTAAATGAGTTCCTGTTATTCTCATTCTCTTCAAGCCTGCACAGTGCTGAAGAAGCCTGTCTAATGTCTCTTAAACAGTGAAAAAAAATCAATTTAAAATATTTTTAACTATTCTGCTAGTACTATTGTCTATACTCCTGAAGGAGAGCGTTTCTTGATTTGCTCTCCCTCCCCAATTAACAGCACTCATCAAAGACACACATTGCCCTGGTTGTCTTGACAATGTTTTATGATTAAAAGACTCAAATACTTTCACCTTATCATGCATTTAAAAACATAATGAAAAAAAAAAGAGTAATTTAACATCCTGCAAGTTTGTTGTTTCTTCATTTCTTCTACTTTTAAATTCTTTCATTATTATGCTTTTTAATTTCTATTGCAAGACTACTGATGAGGCCAACTCATTGCACTAGAAGCTGTACAAACAAAAGTAATGATACAATATGCTACTTACTTAACCAGCATCCATACGATATATTCTCCCACCCTCAACATACTGCCTAATGATTGGGCTAATGCTTATTGGGGAAATGGCAAATATTTGTGCCTATTTAAATCAAATCAGGTCACTGCCTGTTCTTCCTGCACAACATTCACTGAATTAAAACACATTGTATTCCCTTCTCTCCTGTTCTCCAGCACATCAAGGGATTACTCAAAAAAAAGAAAAGATCTTGGCTACCTTTCAAAGTAGGCTCATCTGTCTGTTTGTGTCCTCTTGAACACCACCAGGTTGCATAAGTTAATGTGGACTGTACTCCTCCACGTCTGGCTTCAAAGGATCCCTTCTACCAAAAGTGCTCATTAGGGAACTCTCCGACCCATCACCAATAATCTCAATTTCTTGCTCTCTTCTATCACTCACTATAACCTCAAGTTCCATCCTGCTGTCTTTAACATTCAGGGAAGCCTTTCTTCAGACCAACAGGAACTGGACACATGAACAAGCGTGTCTCTGACAGGCGGAAGTGCCCAGTGCCTGCAGGTTCCCTTTCACTGCATCAGTAACAGAAAAAAGGCTAACACTGAAAGAAACATTGGAATACTGTGTGAAATGCAACCAGCACTCAGGCTGAAAGATAAAATCTCATCATTAGAGTCCCACCTTAGACAATACTCCAATCACACTATGGCCCTACAACACTGTACCCCGAAACAAAGCTCCTAACATAACTCAGAGTGGACATTTTCACAGGAGAAGCTGACTGCTATTTGTGCGTGGAATTGACTGTGACAAAGGAATGGATTTGATTCCCAAGGTTTAAATATTAAATAGTATTTTCTCTGAAATCTTTGCTTGAGAAAAAAAATCCCCTGCTCTCATTTGAGCTAAAAATTTTCTTGGGGTTTTCTCCTGGGCTCTTAGAGCTCCTTTACGCATTTCATTGTAAAGAAAGAAGGAAGAATTATGGTAATTTAATGTTTATTCTTCTTTGTGAACCACTCTCGGCTCTTCTGTATAAATAACTAAATGCTCTTATTAGTCCTACCATACTGAGAAATACATTCTGAGTCTGCTCAGTGTGAAATCTATAGCAAACCAACTTCTGTCTCTTGCCCTTATTTTTTTAACAAGAGTTTGATATTTCCCTCTAGTTTTTTCTCACCTGCTGTTCTGACAGCAGCATCCCCCCAGGCATTAAGAACGGGGAAGGACGGGGAAGGACTGTGCTCTTACTGGGACAGCAATTTTCTATTCTGTGATCAGACAATCTGGCCCTTTACATTTATTTCTGCAGCACGTGTCTGTCAGCAGACAGAAGCTGCTCTATAGGCTCCACTGGGCTTGGGCAGACACCAAGGGAACAACCAGCAGGATCAGGAGCACTGATGCCACTACTCCCAGGGACTACTGCTAGAGAGGTTCCCAGGATCAACCATCAGGAATTGCAATGCCCTGGGATGCTCACGTCATGTGGCCACACCTGTGCCGGTGGGGCAGCCACAGTGGGAACTGCACTAACACGGCACATTCCTCTTGTTTTAGTTGAAATGAAAGGTTCAGGAAAGATGGCAATTTCTGCAGAAAACTTCACATCTCCAAATACCTCTGATACGCTACATCAAACTGCAGTTTTTCCCCCCCCCCAAGTCTGAAATTTCCATGCACTTTAGGCTAAAACACTTTCAAACGAGCAGAAGGACACAGAGGTTGCTTGTGAAGTCAAGGAAGAGAAAAACGGCAGTTCAAATTTTCAACGGACTGAACTGCCCGGTGGACATATCTCTCACTTCTCACTAACGAGGTAGAAAGCTGAGAAAGAACTGTGCTCCTCACTCAAGTGAAAGGGAACATGAAAATTAAGTACAGCATCTGCTTCAGCATCGGCTCTGGAGACCTCAGCGGAGAGGAGCAGAGATCAAGCCAATCTGAATTTCAGCATCGTCTCTGAATGTAACTTTCTGCCATGGGGAAACTACAGTTCTTCTACTGCCATTTTAATTCCATCCATAAAATGATGATGATAATATTAATTACCTATCTGAGGCAGTGAAAATGGGGTAGAGATTTTATTTCCACATTACGGCGCATTTCTGTAGAACTATAATACCAGAAATGTTTGAGCTTTTCTAGTCTTTCCCACATTACAGCTGCATTTGTAAGCACCCAGAGCTCAAATTGGCAAGTATTTGTTCTCTATTCTCATATTGATTTCAATAGGACTTCTGAGCACTGAGTGTTTTCAGGAGCAGTTTACATGCACAGGTCTCAGAGTACCACATCGTCAGTGAATGGAAATAAATGCATGGTAAAGAATAACAGCTGCAAAACACAGGGGGATATTCTACGTCAGATGTAAAAATCTACAGCCTCAAAAGAAGAAAACACTTTGGAAAAACTTATGTTATTTTTCTATGAAGTATGGAGATTAGCAGACATTAAACACAAATGCATAATATTATACATGTATCTCTATAAACACATGATTTTCTGTCTTTCTAAAACTGTTCAAAATGGTAAGGAAAACTACACAAATGACTTGTTGATTGCACTGTGAATCTAAGAATTCTCTAATTATCGCTGCCATCTCCACATAATTTCAGAAGCTAAGTTGTTTAAAAAAAGAAAATCAAATCCTGACACTAATAACTGTATCTTTCAAGTTATTTTTCCTCTCTCAGTTATTGTGTGTGCTAATATTCCTTTTTCATTTTTTTCTAATACTTTTACAAACAAATGCAAATATTGATGATGCAAACTAAGAAGAGAAATCATTTTTCAGCAAGTACATAATCCTCTGGAAAAGAAAAGAGAAATGCTGCCTTGGGTAGCACATGCTGGGGTCTCTCTGCATTTTAAGGAACTTCCTGTGCATGTGAGGTGGGAAGGGTGGTTGTTGAGGACAGCCAAGCTCCACGCTGCTGCCTGGGCCAGTTGAATTTGGGAGTAGTTCAGCTATAAACTGTCCTGCCAGCACACCTATTTGTGAAACCCCTCCTGGCTCAACAGCCTGAGCCAAGAGAACAAGTAACACCAACTATAACCCATAGTCCTTGCAAGGCCAGTGGGCAGCATGGAGACATCTCCTTCAGCCCATTTGGCAATTTTGGAGGTCAAGGCATGATGCAGCATTAGTGGGAATGCAGGGATAACAATGAATGTCAGGCAAAGAGGTATTTAATATATGCCAGAACACAGCAGTGAGGAACACACACCTTAATTCCTCCGTCAATGAGAGACACTCCTTTTCTTTCTTGCAAATCAGTTCTTAATAAGAACCTTGCACAAAGAAAGGTGGCAGCATTCTTCCTTCTCACGTTAAGGAGACCAAGCTCTGAATTCTCCTTCTGTGTAGAACGTTCCGTTAAGAGACATGAAGGCAGTAAAATTTTTTAAAGGGACATCATCCTGCATAGCACAGAGGTGAATTTGTATTGATGTTTACAAGATGGTGCTACAGAAAAACTCCCCCAAGTGGGGCTTCTGCCCAACAGAGTTAAATGCTCCATCTTTTTGAACAAGGCAGCTCCTCAAGAACACTGAGGCTGGATCACAGAAAGGGGGAATGACATGAACTTCCAGTCTTCTGGCTGATCAAAATGCAACTTGTGCAGAAGGGGTTGGATGAACCTCAAGTGCACAGCTGCTTGTTTTACAGTTTCATTTTTTACATTCTGAAAGTTTATGTGATCTAATTAGCCATTTTATTTCACAAAAATACATTTTGGCACTGTTGGACTTGGAACAACTCAAATGCAAGGGGTTTGCTTATGAGGGAGGCAGACGAGCGCATGGAAAATAAGCATTATGCTTCCTTTTCAGAGACATTAGGATGGGGAAGCAGAGCTGAGCTACACTTGTATGGAGATTACTTCACCAATTTGAAGCTCTTAGGCGCTATAAATTTGTTTAAATCTAGCTAAGAAGAAAAAAACCAGTAACAATGCCTAGCTGGAGAACCTAAGTATAATTCCATGGAAACGAAAAGGCTAAGAAAGCAAGAGGCAGGAAAAACACCGTGTGCCCTGGGTTATCTGCACTGCTGACCCCCAGCCCCACCGCGCTGAGCACTAGGGGATTTATCACAGGGCCATCTTGCTTCCCAAAGCCCTCTGGTTTCTCATCACACTGCCTGCCCTTTCCTGTAGCAGCTCCTCTGCCTCTGATTTTATCTGGTTACCTGAGAATGTGGATTATGCTACTTCTCATTTCCAAGCACCAGCACTGTTAAAGGGTTATCCAAGGTGTGGGTTTCGCCAGAGAAAACACAGCAATTAGGTTCCTGTATCTGTAGCTGTTCAGCAGTACGAACACCCCAGGGAAGACATCCTGGCCATGAATATATCCAAGACATCTGGACAAACAAAAACATATCATCTCCGGAGCCAAATGTCAACCAGCCACTTCTAAAAAGCACTGAGATAAAATATCCACTGGTGCTTAGAGAGCTGATACAGACCTGCTCACTACTTGACCCAAACCAGCTCTTAAGCAGGAGCTAAGATTCATCCTGCTCCCACATAACTCTCTTCTGAGAAAAACTTTTTTCACAGCCAGAGGACAAAAATATGCCCTTCCTCCTCCGCCTTATCTTTGTAACATGAAGGAAAACCACCCAAATTAAATGCCTCAATTGAGACATTACCAGGAGATTTGGAAAACAAGACAGAGTCTCGTGTTAACATCTTACTCACTGTTTTCACGCCACCACTTGTGATAAAAGCAAAGTATTAAGGCATAAATTAGTCATAGAACAGCTGCATACTTAATACACACAGTCTACTTGAATTTAACTCCCAGGCTCTATCTGGAAAATCTGAAGTCCCAGATTCATCACTGTGGGATAAAAAGTAACGGGGAAGGGCTGAATCTCCACAGTTGTCTTCATCCAAAACCAAATACCCCGACAAGAAACAGGGCAGGTATCCTCTGGCTGTGAACCCCCACCAAGAATACAGCATAACCAGCACTTACTGCCATCACTTCTTGCATTACAAGAGCAATTTGAGTAACCTGAGGTGCATCATTACACTTCAGAACATCTTCAAAATGTTCAAGCAAGAAGCACTTTGTTTAAAGGATCTCTGAATGCAAACATGTCTAATCTACAGAAAACCTCAACCTCTTTCTGCTTGTCCTTGCTTTAATCCAACTCACAGGAAATGACATTTAGCTCCAACTGACAGGGACCAATAATAAGGATAAAATACCTTTTTACTTCAAATGCCCATCTATCACTACTGGAAATATGAATGTCCCTTGATGATGCAAGAAGGTGCATTTGTTTCTCTTAAAATGCTGATGGATTCATTTCTTTTCATTAAAAGAATGAATCTTCCAGTGTATCTTACTGCTAGCAGCAATATGACTGGCTCCCAACCTGGGTCAGGCCTCCCTTGTTTGACAGCGTACACGTATTTGATGAAAGGCAGCCCTCACAGAACAACTGGCTGATCATGGGGAAATAGCAGTACTTCACAGTCAAAAAATGTGGCACAGATAATAAATGATGGGGCTGTCGGAAAAATAACCACCTATGCACTTGAACATGCAGACGTGGAAAGGGACAGAACTTTTCCTATTATTTGTCTAGCTTTTACAAGACGCTTGTCCGAAGTCACAACAGTGTGCTGGCCCCTAAATCTCAACTTTCTTGCAAAACATATCAAACGCACATTCATTAAGCCCCTTCTATGACCAAACATTAAATACACTTCTCATTGCTAATTTACCTATGAACCAGTTATGCAGAAGTAACTCCAGCACAGTGGCACAGGAATGCTGGTGTGCTTTGGGGCACATGTAATATCCATGGGCTCTGGGAATTTGTTAGGACATGTGGTGATGTGCTGAAATGGTTTTCACACTATTATTTGCTCTGCTCTAAAACTTCTGACCGAGGAGGTTCTAATTTTCCTGTTCCATCAAGTCCCACGGGTTTTTCCTACTTTACAAACTTAATCTTCAATTCGCTTTTCCTTGCTCCCTTTTTGAGCTAATTTTTTGGACAAAACTTTCAGAGAGACAACGCAAACAAGCATTTTTTTTTAAGGGATCAGAGACAATTAAAGTATTGAATAAACAAAGTCATTTTGAGTGAAGACTGAAAGGGTTATGCAGGACAGGGAAATTTTTGCTGAAGTCATGATGTTCTTCAGCCGTGCTGTGAGTGGCGGCAGGTTACCTCGTGTTCCTCACATGCCTGACTGCTAGAAAAGAGCTGCAAAATGAGGCCAACTTCCCAGTGAGACAGGACCTCAAGCATGCAATTAATTGCATGGGATGGTGTGCCAGAAGTTCGGCAGTCAGTTCTGGCCCCTACCGATCCCAGCCATAAGCTGGACTCTTACCCCGTGTTTGGTGGGACAGTTTTCAGCAGTGAGTCCCCCACACTCTTACACAGTCATATGTATTTACACTGAAGGATGCAGCAACGAATACTCAATCTCATAAACATGTTACTGCATGAAGACCTTCTCTGTTATAATTCAGGATAGATGCTTAATCAATTGCCTTGATTTACTAAGCTTTACTGCTTTCTAAATGAGTAGCAATCCATAACACAGTTTTCAGCATGGTTTTAGAACCCTTGATCATTTACCCCATTAAATCAGAGGGAGAAACATAGGCTGCTAGTGGGAGCATGTGCTGATTTGATATGCAATTCTGTGACAGCAAAACACACTGCAAAAATGCATTTGCTGTTTCAGTTGACATATAACACAATATTCTGAAAGAAAATATTAGCCCTGCCACTGCTCCAGCGACTGATATGTCCCCTCAAATTTAGTACATGCAATAGGCTAGAGGATGAAAACATCCCAAAGATACCAGAAGAATTTATAAGTCAATGATCTGCTTATGAGGAATGGAGAGTGCTGATGCAAGGTGCAGCCATACTGATAAAAAAATGGATTTCCCATAGCACTGCCTACAGCACTGGGAACTAATTGGCCTGGGTTTCCTCCTGCTGACTATCCTGTGTTCATTTGGGCTTGCTCTGGAGGACCCAATCAATCACAAGGCCAAGCTGCAGCGGACCCGTAGGCAACCACAATTAAAACTCAGTTCCTACTTACTTAAAGGTAGAAAGTGAATTTAACCTGATCTAAGTAAGGGAGAGAGTGCTTGAAACCACTTGAAGTCCCTAAGATGTTCTATCACTTCAGACAACCCCTTTCCTTGTCAGCAGTGTTTTCACTGCCCACGGCCTTTGGGACAGCTCACACACCATTTTTGCAGCTAGTTCCTCTGCCAGATGCAGGATGCTACAGTAGCTCAGGATCCTGAGGATCAGGCACGTGGCTCTTAAGGAACTCTCTGACTTTCTTTAATGGATGCTCTGCCTAAAACTAATAATGTGCTTTGTGCTCACAGCACTTTCCTAGGCATTTGGCAATTTATTTGCCTACGTGCTACAGAAAAGCAATGCACTAGAAAAAAACCCTCTTGGAATAAGCCATGAGTTGCAAGGCATTTAGAAGCAGGCTGTGCACATCCTTGGAAATGTAGACACAAGCGCCTTGGATTGTGAATCTGTGTCTGCCCAGGTGCTTCCTGGAGAGACAAGTTCTACAGAGCTTTATAAAGATGGGGAAAGGGAGGTGGCAGAGGAAGAAGCAGCAATCCCAGCAACATGGATAGCACTTCATCCAGGACACAACAGGGGATATAAATGGCTATATTACAGAGCTTTCACATCTCTGCTTCCAAGTGCTTCTTCTGGGACACAACATCCATGGCTGCCTGTCCATGATGAGCCTATCCCAGCCTGGCATCTCATTCTTTTCCTGGCAAGAAACCAGCATTTGCTCATCTCACTGAATCTCAATCTTAACCTCACTCTTCTCATATTGTGCAATTTAACTTTTAGGAATTTACAGTAGGATTAAATCTGGCTCAGTGGTTTCTAAATGTGCAGCACATTCACGAGACAGAAAGTGAACCACTTTCGTGTCACTACTGCCTCTAGACAAAAGCTGTACTGAACACGGCAGGTCATAGGGAAGTCAACAACAGTTACACAAAAAAACCAGCATTAATAAATTAAACCATCTCATAATAGCTTGTATATACGAGCTCTGTATTTTCAGAGGCCTCATTAAAAAAAAAAATTATAAATAAGAAATTACTTTCACTGGAAGCTGAATTTTAAAACTTTGTCCCCGTTACACTCAGCCAGGTCCCCCCAAAATCTCTTCCCCTCTGATGCATTTTTCAGACTGCAGTTTTATCATTCAGAAAGTAGCACTGGTTTTCTCAAAAGGAATGAGTTAAGGGCAAAGCAAGTCATATTTCAAGCTGCTCACATTTTTGGCCAACTTCAGAACTCTTTGTACATTCTTGTCTGAGCCTTCTTCCCCACATACAGAAACACATGAGTGGTCAGGTTAGAGAAAACAACTGAGCAGTCAAGAGTAAAGGGAAAAATTCCCCTCTGAAACAGCAGGAATTTGCTTTGGATGACTATCAGTAACACATTTCTTTGACTTAAACAACTGCTTATGGAAAGTACTAGAATTTAGAAATACAGAAATTGGTATTTCATAGTCAAACTAAAAAGATGCTAAAACGTTGGCTATACTGACCTCTTTGCTGGATAATAATATTTATATGCATTCTCTCAGCACTGAAGTCTCTTCTCCTTTATAACTGACTAGGAAAAAACTGTTTCCTGTAAACTGTAAGAGAGTTTTCTAGCATCAGATGTTTGCCCACTTTTTAGCTCCACTTTAGAAACACTGAGCGTTTCCTGCTCATAAAGTTACCTGAAGAAAGTAATTTCCATTTAGATACAACAGGACAAGATGACAGCAATTCAATTGTTGCCCAAATCATAAGTTTTTCAATTCAATCAAGCATTCATTCTCTGGTTTTGGTGACAGCTACTGTTGGGCAGAAAGCCCAACAAGGTTAATTGGGCAACAACTACAAACCAAACACTTATTATAAGTAGAATTCTTTTAAAGTCAAGTTTCTGGGCCCTGTTACTTTCCCTGCAGAGTGCAAACGCTGGAAAAAAATGCAAAAGACCAAACACTGAAAAAGACAAATCAATTCTTCAAAACTGTATTTCAATCGTGACCTGGAATGAAGGGAATAAACATCATTCAGGTTCTAGTTCCTTTGGAAGTAAAAGGCGCAGCAATTCTTGCTTCTTGGGAGAAGATACCATCCCCACTGTTTTTCTGCTATGTTCTACTTCCAGCAGACATCTGGTAAGTTGAGGTCCCCCACGAGAAAAAGGGCTGGGGATTATGAGACTTCTCACAGCTACTTATAGATTATTTTATCTACCTCTTCATCCTGGTTGGGTGATCTATAGCAGACTCCCACAAGGTTATCTGCCCTGTTGGCCTTCCCTGATTCTCACCCATAAACACTCAGCCTTACTGTCACCATCATTAAACTCTGCTCAGCAGCTCCTTTAAAAGGAAGAAAATTCAAGAAAATTATGGGAAAAATAAAATGTCATCAGGACTTGCATTTAACAAGATTCCAGCAGAGCAGTGGCAGAAACATGAGAGCTGAATTTCTGAGGACAACCCTCCTGTCTTCGGACCAGGACCTGCCACTGCAGTCACAGGCAGTGACAGCATATTCACTATTCCACCGCTGCCCAAGAGCAGACGTCTCGTTCTCATTTCTTGCTGCTTCTCCCTGCTTGGTGCAGACAGGTCTGGCTTTGTAACTGCCAGTCCCTTCAGGTCAGAGTCCCCATTCTGCTGTCAGGAGATGCAGGTGAGACAGAGCACACACCTAACAGCTTATCAAAAGCAACACTCTGTTCTTCCAGCCCTGCTGCTCTTTCCATTAACAGGATTCTGCTTATTTCACTGTCCTTTGTGCTTAAATCCATAGGGCTCCCCAGGCACTGAAATTAAAAATGGTTTTGAGAGCTCTGGTTAGATGTACCCTCTTATTACATCATATCTTTCTATAGATATGATATTGGAAACTCCAATGCCTGAGGATGCCACTCTCCTGGTCCCTGTCCGTGGCTCTTTCAGACCATTGGACTTGAAGAAGTATATGCCAGGAAAAAAAAAAAAAAAGGCTTTTTTCTTCCTTCTTCTTCTTAAGTTTCTTAATACTGTCACATCAAATCTCAATGCAAAGCGATGTGAAATGTCGCACACTAAAAATAATGTGTTGGAAATGGGTCAGTACTGAAATATTTGCACTGTCTACAAACTGGTCTATTATTTCCTCCAGTTTGAAGCTCTTTTAACCCAATTCTCAAGTATACCAACACAACAGGGAGTTAAATTCTGATGAATTTTAAGAGAAATACAGACAGAACTGAGTATTTAGGTCACGGTTAGTGAAGTTATTTTGAGGCGATTTCATCATTTTTGTGTAAAATAATTAAAATGCTTGTCTTTGATTTCACCCCTCCAGTGCTCGCGGCTGCAGAAAGCTGCAGAGGTGCCCACTAGGTATTCACAATGAGAAGAGAGGCAGGAAGAGCACGAGTGGAAGAGCGCTGTTGGACCTTTGATGTTGGAAGGGACCTCTGGAGGCCATCTGGCCCAACCTTCCACTCAAACCAGGGAAAAAAAGGGAGAAGAGAAAAGGAGCAAGATGGCTTGTAAGCTTTAACAAACTGAGAAGGGAAACTGGAATGGCAAAGATGGCTTGGGAGGCAGAGAGGAGAACTGCTTAAAAGCTTTCCCAGGCAAGTAACCAGCTGGCAGAAAGGACACAAAGACAAGGAGGAATGTGGTTCTCGCTACCTTTAGGTGAACAGACACACCAGCTTGGGGGGATTATCAAACAAGCAACTAGGTGCAGGAAGTTTCTGTAGTTAATGATATCATGTGCTTCTGCCATGTGCTGAGGTGCAGTAATGGGAAAGTACCTCTGCTGCAGTTCACTGCACTAAACACAACCACAGCCTGCAATGCCCAAAGAGCTGAATCTCTTCAGTAAATAATTAACAGGAAGCTGGAGTATTACTCTGGGAAGTAACTGGCTTGGGCTTTGTTGGGTGTGGAACAATGACACCCTCACAGCAAGGACAAATGCCCATTCCAAGTTGTTTACTCCTTTACACTGAACACACATATCCTTTGAGGAATGGCTCCAATCCACCTGGCACCCAGAAACGTAGGAAACAGTGTCATAACATTTTAGAGTTTAAAGTGCAGGCACAATGTGCCAAATTGAGGTAACAGATGGAGATCCAAACATTGCTAAGTGCTACCTAGCAAGGCAGCATATGCAGGGCCTGGAAATTGTGACATCATCTAATGAATGAAGAAGTCTTGCACCAATATCACAATTGTATACTCAACCCAGAGGAAAAACAGAGACAAGCAAGGAAAAATGGTACCAAAGGTAAGAAAGATAACAGTGCCAGGAGCAGAAAAGATAACCCCCTGGTACCAGGGAGTGACGGAAGTGTGGATACTGTGCAGTCCTCATCTTCCCCTCTCTCTGCTTCAACAGCTTTTGGCACTTGGATAGAGACAACCTGTGAGATAGTTTTGTGTTGAGAGGTTTGGAAGGGTAGGCTTGTATCCAAGAATTTAAGATAAAAAGCTATGCAGACTTGCAGAATATATCCACCTCCTGGGAACACAACATGTACTCTACAATTGGAGGGTCATCAGTTGGATTATTTTTTTTAATTGTTAAGCATGTATCAGTTTTACCTGATCTTTAATTTATATTATTTGAGAGGATTACAATGAAGAGAGAAATTGGTTCAGAATGCTGAACACCCAGCTTGAAAATTCTGGCCTTCAGTAAGAAGATGAAAACACTTTTTACTGATTCAACTTTCATTCTAAACTCATGTAATTTAATCAGATATGTTCACAGCTAGAATTGCTGCACGCTGGAAATCCGTCCTGGCAATACAGAAGCTACTACTTTACCACTCCACAGATAATTTTCTCATTACATTATATACTACAGTTAGAAAAAGCTCAGTTATATTTACAAGCACACAGTTCAACCAGTGATTGTAAAAATATGCATAATGCATAGCTAGCTTGCCCAAGTAATTAATGTGATTAGGCATGCAAAGCAGGTAAGTGCAATAATTGGGTTGCTGTGCAAGTGCAGGCACAATTCTGCACACCTAATGTTTTGGGAGGTTTGCCCACTTGGGGAGATTCTGAAATTCTGTTTCGCAATCACAGCCTAGAAAATAAAAATAAGATTATTTCCTGTGCTATAAACTGACCTAAGCACCAATGCTACTTTCCCAATATAATTGGGTGTTAAAAGCCTTTAATTAAAGAATATAAATCAGAATGAATAATTTCAGACCAGAGCAGGCTCACCATACTGGCTGCATTCGTTGCACAAAGTGCACGAGAACAAAGTCATAAAAATGCCATTCACACCTTTTAATTGGTACATTTGAGCATTCCTTTTATTGCTCTGCCAAACCAGCAATGGTACCACTTTACTTCTGAAAACATTTTTACTCTCCAAACTTCAATCCAGGTGTTGATGATGACAAATGGTGGCCTCTGCTTCCTCAAGTCCCACCCAGAACAAAACAATTCTTTGTCCTGAAGTGCCTGAAGCATACCTGGGCTTGGAATTTAATTCTCTTTCCTACTGTATTTCCTTCCATCTCAAGCTCTTAGATAGGGATTTTTATTTGTTTATGTATTTATTTTGGGGGACAGAAAGTATTATCGGTTCCCTTGACATTGGCTGTGTTATTGCACGCTGAGACAATATGGGGAAGAAGCCACCGTGGATTCAAAGTGGGAAAGAGGGCTGCACTTGTGCCTGCTGAGGGGCAGAATCCTCCCTCTCTCGCCTTCTCCTTCCCCGTCTGTGCTCTGAAATGCTGCTGTGCTCCCTGGCAGCAAAGTGATGGGTATCTATATATTGCTGGCATAAGAATATATTTATGATTGTGGATACAGCAAGCTACAGCAGGGTAAATGCAATCAGATTCACAGATAAACTCGAGACCTCTGTAAATCAGGACTACAGTGGAAATTAGAGTGAGATAGAGAGTGGGAAAAGGTTTCTAGAATTTGAAAGCCAACATTCAGATTCAGCTCAACAGTATTTACAAAGCTTTTGTTCCCACTTTCTACAAACAGTCAAGCATTCAGGCCTTGCAGCAAACATTGAGGAATACAGCAACAGATTTTGAGCTTGTAAATAATTTCCAAATGTGTATTCAATTCTAAATTTCAGTTTATACTGTGCCGGGTTATTGTGTAACAGTCAAATACAGAAATGGAAACTTAAGCACAGGATAATACAGAAATGCAGCACTACAAAATTCAGCAATAATTGAGATGCAAAAAGAAAACAAACCCCAGAATGATGCATCAAAGACTTTTACAAATAATTTCAAATATGGAACCACTGTAAGGATTTTCTGGTCAAATCTTTAATACAGAAATCCTCAAAGGAAAATATTTGAATTATTTACTCAGCCCTGAGCAAGTGAATAGAGAATGAAGTAGATGAAAATAAGTAATCAGAAATACTTTCATTAAAGTTGTGTTCTAATAGTAAAATATTGCTAATGTTGTGTTCTAATAGTAAAATAATGGGCTTTTAATTCTTGCTCAAAGTAAACTATGGATAAACAAGCATGCCAGCCCTCCCTCCAGCCCTGCAAGTACAATATGGGTTTACATCTGGTCTCAAGGAGCACTGGGCAGATCTCAGACAGCCTGGCTGTTCGGTTCACAGGAGCGCCCAGCAACTTGGGTTCTCGTCCAAAGCTCACTCAACCTACCTGAACCTTCTGGGACGGCAAAACGACACTGGCACTCTCAGCACAGGCATTTGCCTAACATTTTTGGCACTTACTGCTTCCAGTCGGGCTGGAGATACTGCAGGAATAATCCTTCTCTTTTGACATTCCCTATTGTCGTAGTGGCAGGAAGCTGGAAGTGTGGAGATGCACAACATGCGGAATCAAAGAGGAAAGCATTTAAACAACCTGAAGCAGAGTCTGCAGGGAAAGCCTGGGAGCTCTTTGTCGTCCTCCCATGGTGTTACAGTCACAGAACCAAATATTTCTATTGTCATCCTCCCATAGTGTTACAATCACAGAACCAAGTATTCCTTTTTTTTTTTTTTTTAGCTCTTTTAATCCTTAGGAGATTATCACATAAACAAGTTGCTTCCCAACAGGAAGTCTTGAGGGCCAAATGGTGCCTCTCTCCAGCGTTTGAGGGGTGCATCCCATGGTGCTCAAACAGTACTGCTCGAGGCATTCAACACAAGTGTGGGGCAGACCCTGATCTAGCTGAGAGTTAGAGGAGCTCGCCAAGAACTCGCAGAAAACACGGCTGGAGCATCTTTGCAGAGGCTGCACCTCGACTTTGCTTTGCAGCTCATGCAGGGGTCCTGGCTCCCTGTTCACCCATATCAACAGGGGATGGTGGCGGTGGGGAACCACCGGGATCTCCACGCAAAGCAGAGAATGGAAAGGGTCTGCTACACTCGGGGGTCTCGCTGTACTATGGAGAGCTGGGGAAGTCATCATGCACCAGCACCTGGAATGGCAGGGGAAGAACACGTCTCTGGAGTGAGGTGGGAGTTTAACAGGGGAAAAATGCAACTGTCTGTAACAGGAGGAGGCGGCCTTTTGAGCACAAAGTATCTCTGACAAATCGCAGCTTCTTGTGTAAGACCAGGATTTGTGTCAGTGTCTCCTATGATGATATGGATACACCACCCACCATTTGCAAAGCACCTGTTTACTGACCATAAGGTGTATAAAAAGAACTGCTCCCCAGCCAGCCTGTGATTTCACACTAATGGCATGATGCAGAGAAGGCTTTCAGACAGCATGTGAACAAAGAGAGCTTTTCCACACCTATGGGCTTTCCTAGTAGCCCATAAATGATCAAGTATCCTTTATGATCAGTTCAGTAATTCTGGGAGAACTGGGGGAACCATCCAAAAAGCTGAGGTTAACAGTTAAAACTAAATCAATAAATGAAAAACCTCAAAACAATGTTTTGGTTGTGCCGAGAGGACAAGAGGTTTTCCTCTGGAGTTGGGAGGCACGATTTTCTGGCTGGGAGAGCTCTGATGCAAGGATGTGCATGAGCA
This sequence comes from Cephalopterus ornatus, assembly GCA_013396775.1. NCBI lineage: Eukaryota > Metazoa > Chordata > Aves > Passeriformes > Cotingidae > Cephalopterus > Cephalopterus ornatus. The sequence goes on from VZRE01011981.1 coordinate 126,284, forward strand.
CGCTGCTGGGCTGGGCAGCACTGTCCAGCGGCCGTGGGAGCCACTGCGAGCCAAGGACTGGCCAGCTCTAATCCGAGATCTGTCACCACTCACTGCACAGCCTTGGGCAAGTTACTTAACCTCCTTGCGTCTCAGTTTCACCATCTGTAGGACTGGGCTAACACTAACTTGGCCAGCAGATAGGGGCATTTCAGAGGCTTAATCAAGGATAGCTGGAGTGATTAAATTCCAGCTGTTTGGTTTGTGGCTGTGAACTCGCTGCCCAGCGTCAGGTCCCGGCACTGTGGCACACAAGCCAGGCACAGTGCCCTCGGAGGAGGGCAGGGAAGGAAGGCTCTGCCACAGCACAGTATGTGGGTCAGCATCTTCCAACTCCAGCAGCCAGTGTGCTGACTTGGCATCACCCTCCTCCAAGCCCTTGGCTGAGGCACACCAGAGAAATCCCATCACTCTCAGCCCGCTGGAGCTGGGAGCAGAGCCAGGTCATGCCTCCAGACGGAGCCCCAGTGAGAAATGAGTGGACTGCCCCTCCACACAAGGGAAACTGGAGCCAGGTACACCGTGCTCTGACTGCGAGCTACAAACGTGATGGAAACACAAAGGCACGAGAGTTGTGCTCCATCTGCCCTGCTGAAGTGCTGCTGACCAGCATCCAAGCACCCCTGGCCACAAGCCCAGGCAGAAGCTGAGCACAGGCCCAGCTCAGGCTGCCTGAGACCCCCTAAGGGAGCTGGCTGGTCAGTCCCATCCAGAAGTGAACCATGGACTGGGGCCACCAGACAGCACCAGAAGTGGAAAATAGAGGACTCCTGTATAAAATCCTTTGCCAGCTCCAGATTAGTTCTTGCTTATCCCACCACATACCCCCGTTAGTCTTGAGCTCAGTGCCTGAATCCCCTGACAGACATCTCCCCACTTCAGCTCATTGCATCTCTGCTCATCACTTTGATTCTGTCAAACACACCTCCCTCCTCCATGCATTCCCTCACTTTCTAGGCAGTTTACAGCAGGTTTTTAGTGGTCATCAAACACCTATAAAAGCAGAGTCCACCTTCCAGTTTTTCTCCTGAGACAGCCCATTTCAAAGAAGTGTTCATGCCCTTTTCAGCATTTATAGGACTACTCAGGGTAAGAGGACCCATATATAAATAAATAGGTATTAAGTACATCTTGGAATAAACGTCAAGGTACAAGTGATTGCACAAGTTGCAAGGAGACTCTTTAACAGGAAAGAGATACTATTTCACATGCAATCAGTAACCATGGCATCAACAAAGAATGAAAATAAGACACCGTAAAATATGTCAACCCTATAAATCCATGAACCAACTTAATTTCCAAGATCCATGGCTCAAATTAGATGCCAGAAAGGTAAATTTTGATAGATAAAGGAATTTATTTTTAAACTTTCTTTCCAGTACTCCAGTTCCTTCCTAGGACCTTTTTAGCATGACAAATCCATTTGCACTTTCCAGAAGTTGAACATGGTCAGAAATGCACTCCTGTCTAGAAAATGGAGTGCTTCCTACCTGTAGGAAATGAAGTGCCTCAATTTAGGAAAGACTGGAGAGTACTTGCCCACTACCTTGCAACACATGTGGTGCAGGAATATGTATAGGCATTTCAATCTTTCACATCACCAATACTAAAGTCAGTTCCTGCACAGGCTTTGCCCACTGGGAAGAAAAACTCCCAGACGTGGCACACTGACCAAAGAAACTCCTGTTTGGAAATCCTTCTCACCTCACTTCTTTTTTATTTAAACCCTTTACCATCCTATTAACCTGTCATATATGCTACCTGACTTCTGCACACAGTGCAGAGCAGTGTCAGACCAACCCACGCAGGGCAGCAGAGTGAGGGGTCAGGAAGACCAGTCCCACAGGTACAGAGAACCAGGATGTGTTGGTACATAATTGTTCTTGCGTTGGTTGGTACCACTATCATATTGCATTAGGGGTGTCAACAGACTGTCACCAACCCTTTCAAATGAGATCAAACACTGTTGCTGGCTCTGAACCCCAGCAGCAGCCAGCCAGAGTTTTGCCAGAGCAAACACCAAGAGAGGATTGCAGTATCTGGCTCTGGGTTTACACAAACAACTTTATTTCTCCCTGTGTCCTCTGACCTAGGTAATGAAATAACATTTAAAACTCAATTAGGGCATCTCAACTCCAGATATCTGTTTTACCATGCAGACACTTGTGGTACCACAGATCTAATATGCTAATGACTGAACAGATGTTTAGGAAATTGTGTGCACTGGCAGATGCTGACTGACAAAGGATCCCTATTTCAGGTGTTTGGCTTCCACGGGTTTATACATGTCATAGCCAGAAAGTCTGCTTCCCGCTCGAAGAAGAGTAACTACAGAAGCCCCTGTGCTTTACCTCCATGGAAAATTAAAGAGCTGGATAAGTCAAAACTAAATCTCTCCTCCATATACAATGGTTTTCCATGCTCCAGCTTCTTTTCACTGTGGTGCACAGCTGCAACTACCACACCTTTCGCTCTGAAGAAGTAACTCTGGACTTGCAGAATAATTCAGGTCAGAGCCTAGTCCAGGTAAGGCACGAAAACACACAAACTGTTTTGAAAACACTACAGCCTGTAACTTGACTTTCTTATCGAGTGATGCATGCCACTAGATTACAGGAGACTATTCCCATTAGGAAACGTAATTCAATACAACAAAGGTGGCAAAATTGAGCCCAGATTGATCAAGAAGATTTAACTTCAAATTGACAGTATTGCTGAGCAGTGAGGCAGGGAGCACAGGCATAATTTGGTTTCCTGCAGCACCACTCCAAATGATGGCTATCAGTATTCCAATCAGTGGCTGATGGTTTTATTTCCCCCATGAGTTTCTCCAGGTCATCCCTGACAGTTAGAAAAGTGCTTAGTCGTTTGCGTTGCATTGAGCAGATGGTTCCTGATCCGAGATTAGTACCGGGGCTGGGGGTCAGCAGGCTGCCAAACAAACTCATCCACGGGCTGTCTGCCGCAGTCACCCCGGGGACAGCAGTTTGCTGACCACTACAGACAGGTGACACGCTCAGCAATGTTACTGTACATGCCCAGGTCTCTCTACAGTAGAGCCAGAGCTTGCCTGATATATAATTTATATCCTTGCGACTTCACTGCCTGGTGTTACAGTCTCACTTTTGGCTTTGGGTCACTCAGGATGGACTCTGAAGGAAATGGAGGGCACACAGAGGTGGTGGGAGAGAATGATTAAAACCCAGTCCATCCCAGCTCTGCAAGAGCCCAGTCCCCACAACTGCGTTTCAGCCAACCCACATTTTTCAAACCTCAAATCTGCATGAGAACAGCCACCTCTTTTCATAGGTTTATTATTGGTCCAAAAAAAAAAAAAAAAAAGGCAAAAGAGAAGAGAGTGGAAAGATGAAAAACAACAAAGAGCTGGAGGGCTTGCAGAAAACTGGTATTTCAGGGCCAGGGTACTGGGGCTATTGCTATGCATGGTGCATAGCATCTCTTTTCTTACTCCTGATGTGGTTCAAGGGTGAGGTTTTGCTCTGATCTGACCTGACTGTCATGGAATTTACATGCATTTAAATCAGAAATGAGTCCCAGCTTTACAGTTGTGGACTCTCTGAGCGGTGCTTATTTTTACTAAAACGTGAGAACCAGCTCTTTCTGAGCAACGTGTCTGTATTGTTTTTGATTTGAGGTTTTCCCAATTCCAGTAGGGTTTTGCTGCCACAGGAGGAAGACAATGATAATGTTATGCCGTAAGATCCTTGGGCAAAATCACCTTTGGCTAGTAAAGGTGACGAAGGAACAAAGCTGAGCTTTGCTCTCCTACTACAGTAATTTTAAACACCATTTCTTATCCTACTACAGTACAGCAAGAACTATTCTAAGGACAAGAGACAAGCATACAGTACATACCACACAAACCAACCACAGGGAGCCATGCCCTCCACACCTGTGTCTGTACAGAGCAGAGGAAAAGAGGAGGGGGGGGAAAAAAAAAGTAGATGGAAGTAAGTTGCTGAAGGTAACTTGGAAAGTCACTAACAGTGAGAACCACAGTCTCTTGACCCCTGTTTTAGTGTCTTCAAAACCATCTGCACCGTAACAGCAAGTGACTGTTAGCAGTCACCTTGTTTCAGGGAGTTAAAAAAATGAAGGAAAATATATCAACCATTTTACACTACTGAAGAAGACAATGTTACTTCCTCCGATTACAGCATCCTATAAAGAATGGGTGCATGTTGCTTAGATACAGTACTACACATACAAAAATACAAATACACATACAAAAATCGGTTCCTAACTGTTCTCAATTACACAACAGTATTTGTTTGGGGGCACTTTTAAGTCTTGCTTACTTGATTCCATTTTAATCTATTTTTCTCATCCGTGCTTTAATTTTTATATGCATTTAATTCTGCACTTCCGTGACAGAATTAAGCCAGATCTCAATGCTGCAAGCACTTACATGCATGGTTAACTTAACATACACACAGCCTCACTGCGCATTTATGGATGTCAAATTGGAATGATTAGGGTTTCATTGTTTCCCATTTATAGTGATGTTTGCCTCATTCATTCCTATTATTCTTCTATTTCATTGATTTGTTTTGACATTCATGCATTTATTTCCAAGCCAATACATCATCTGAATGTAAAAGATAAAACTCTTCAGGAATTTAATGCAATGAAAATGAGAGATCTGGACTTCTAAAAGAGGAAAATTGGGAAGTTATCCTCATATCAGAGAAGCACATTTAAAATAAAAAAAAATAACAAAAAATTACATCTAACGTGCCTTGCTAACTATTTTATGGTCACAGCTTGAAATCTGTTCGGAATTACCATAATCATAGCTCCCCTCTTTGCAGTGATGTTTCTGTGTGCCTGATCAGTCTCTGGGGTTTGGGTTCTGAACCACACCCTCTTAGTAACCTAAGCATGGATACCACCCTCCAGCATCTCTCGTAAGTAAAAATACTCAGGTCTATTCAGAAACCCAGGGAAAAAAAGGAACGTTATATACCACAGACAAACTGTATATTTTAATATTATAACCTGTTCTATTACCACAGCAGCAGTTGGTTTGGATTCTGAGTCCATGATAACACTTGCTGCTTCTGAGTCCTGAACCAGCAAAACGGCATCTCCCGACCAACACCCTCCCTGAGGAGGAGCAACCGCGGTGCAAAATCCTCGTCTGCTGCAAACCAACACGTCCAACTATGTTCAAGACTCCAACAGTTTTCAAGTGTTGGGTACTGTGTCTTCAAGGAATTGCACAGAGCAAGCTGCAGCAACTGGCCAGCAGGATTTCTTTGGAAAAATACCAACAGACTTTATTAGACAACATGCTGCACTCTCAGGGAAAGCACACGCGTCGTTTGGAGGCTTGAGAACAAGCTCAATTCCCAAGCACATTCTCAGTTTAGGCTTTGTACAAATGACTTGTTCCCTGCAATCCTGGCGATACGTGAGACCTTCCACATTTACTCTGGGCTCTCACTTCTTCTGGCGTCAGTTATTAAATAACCCTCATCCTCCTCAACACATGGGCAATGCCTCCTGCATACCAGTTCTGCTTCCACCCACTGTTGGTACAGGTGACCCAGACCGGCTGTCATGTTACATGGCAATAGCTAATGTTACATTTTGTCCCAATAATTACCCCAAAAATTGCATTATTTCAGCAGCAACAACAAATAACTCAAACCCCAGCTCCAGCTAGAGGATTTTTGTGCTTTAAAGCTGCCATGTTTCTTTGCAGTTTTGCCCGAAAAAGACTATGTACACAAGCACTGCACTGGAAGCAACAGCCCTACTACGTGTGTTCAGATAAACTGTTGAACGCACAAGCCCCTAAGGATGAGTTTTCCTGTAATAAACTGATACATTAGGGAGTATATTGGAGAAGGCTGGATGGATTTTGGATAGCAGGTCTGCTCACAGCTACTGCACAGGAACTCCCACCAAGTGCCAGACATACCGAAAACTTGAAACTGATTGGAAAAAAAAAAATATAAAAGAGACATCAAAAACCTTCTTGGACCAATCCACCGAGGCAGTAAAAGAAGGTGTGTGCACTCAAAGGGTGAGAAATGAAAGCCCTGTTGCGGTGTGCTAATTGGAGTAGGGCTGGGCTGCTTTCTCAGAGCCTGTAGAACATTAAAGGAATTATTTCTTCTTGTTTCATCAGATGGCCCTAAGAAATGACTTTGGTTTGTAGGAGAAGCCCCAAACGGTGCCTTTTTATACACTCAGAAAAATTCTTGAAATAACCAGGACCACTAAGGACAAAGTGGGTGGACAAAAAGCTCCTCTCTTTCCAAATTCTACTTTCTGTAACATCACTGTGCTGCGTTTCCTTGCTCCGGTTGCTCTGATGGTTCAGTTCATCATCAGACTCCTGAATGAGAACCCCCAAAACCAGCAAGGCACAAAGTTCCCCTTTCCCAGACCTTTCACCTCTAGTTGGCTGCAGAAATGACAAAATAAATCATTACACATTTCTTTTTCCCAGTCTGAAGCTAAGTTTTTCAAGCCAAACCACATCATTATTTGTGTGTCAGGGGAAGGTTTTTATTGCAGTTAATAAAAATGTAAGTTCTAAAGCACAAGCTACAGCAAATAGAAAAAAGTATTTGTCCATGCACTACCATATACCAGCCAAAGCTGCCAGTACATACTACTTGCCAGTTACCACTTTGACTTTCCATCATTTATACCTTGAACTGTGTGTTGGTAACCTTTTAAAAAAGGATTTGTTTTTGTTCCCTAATCTCCAAAAGAGATTTCAAAGCAATCAGATTCCACTGATGCAAACACTTGAGCATACAGGGAATTTTCCCCGAGTATTTACAAATGTTTTTCTTATTCATGAACCACCTTGTAAGCAAGAACTTGTTTGAACAAGTATTCCTGGAAAATGAAAAATAAGTCACAAATATGATTGTTCATTAATCCCATATGCAATATTCAAAGAGTTCTTCTTTCAAAGGTGTTTTGAGAATGAATTCATTCGTTTGTGTAGTGCTGCAAAGGTGTAAACTGCTATCTAAGTTTTAAGTATTATTACAGTGCCAGGGTCTAAACATGCTTGTGGCCCCTTTTTGCTTGTAGATCTGAAAGGAGAAAGCAAAAGCAGCTGGGAAAAAGATAGCTGAAAATCTGCCTAGCATAATTTTTCACCCAAATATTACTTTTAATGTATAATCAATCTTTATGGTCCGTTGCTGCAGGGAAGTTGTAATAGAATCAGGTTTTCATAAAATTGCAAGTTGTATGAATCTTTCAGAAACAAGATCCCAGCATTCTTCATTCCAAATCAATATCGATTATTCCTTAAGTTACATATAAATTGCTTTCAGTTGCAGACATTTCATGTCATACAAACACAGTTAATAATGGGAAATATCCCTTCTACCACACTAACACTGCCATCCTACTTGCTGGGCTCATTGGATGAGAAAGATTATTCCCTTACTTTTCTCATGAATTATTTGAAATATACTTTAGCCAACCTCTATATCCTATTTTACTCTCGTTAGAGCTGATCTGTGCAGAACTTGCCAAGAATCAACAACGCAACTTGCAGGTCCTGACCAAAAGGCTGTTTCTTTTAAAACTGGTATTTCCCTGCTGAAGGACTGAGCCCGTCTGAAGAAACATTACTCAAATTCCCTCAGCAAGAAGCACAATTCAAATTATTTACGCCAAGGACAAGAGTCATGAATCATGCAGGAAAACAAGTCAGAAGAGGAGGCCCAACACTGGAAGTGCTGCATGGGTGGATTTCTATTAACGGCCCTGGAAATTCACACACGGGTTGAAAACATTAAAGTGAAATCCCTGTTCTGTTCCATCTTTCTGCTGTTTTCTCTCTATTTGCAAAACACACTTAAAACATAAATAAATAAAAAAAAAAGCACCACAACAGTGAAATTGATGTTCTCAACAGACTGGAAGTAAGACAGAGGGCAAAGAGCTGGAAAAGTAGGAAGTCATTTGGATGAAAATTAGAGATCAGCAGATTCCTCAGCCCGAATGGTGCCATGCACTGCATCTCTATTTGTGTTCTGCCACTGCTTTTTATACAGGGCCAACACAAGAGTCTTATCATTTATTAGGGTGTATTTCTGCAAAAGGAAAGGCAAAGTTCTCTCCGCAATAAAATGTTTTGCATTATCTTTCATGGCTTTAAACCACAAAATACTCCTTACGTTTTATCTCAGCATTTACTGCTTTTTAAGTTTACATTTGAGCTGTGATGATTAACTTTAAGAAACAAAGTAAACTGCATGTGCTTTTTTAGCCCCTAAGGACAGTTATTGCTTCAGAATATAACTGTGAAGATATTTTTACATTGTAGGAAACCAACTATAATGTACATTACAGCTCATTTTCCAACACTGGATTGCATCATAAATATATTTTAAGCTGCCAGTGTTAAAATTATAGAGGAAAATTAAAACAAGCGTAACCCATATTATTTAAGATGAATTTTACAGCCAAGTAAGAACCAAAATGAAATAAAAACACACTATTTGCATCCAAGAAAACTTGGTAGAAATAATATAAAAAAACCTGTTACGGCTAAAACCTACTTAGCGAAAAAAGTAGATGAAAACATTTGCCATCTGTTGAGAACATGGGACTGGTTTCCCCTATTATGAGCTGCAATATTAAAGCCAGGGATTAATATCCACAGCAGTGTCACCTCCTGGAGCCCAAGTGGAGAGGTTGGAGCTCTGCTGGTCCCCAGGAGCCTCCAGCCCCTTGCAGAGCCAGACACTGGCACTGCACCAGGACAAGCTTTTCCCCAGGAATCTGGCCTGGCCACAGATGGCTTTTCCTGCCCTTGCTGGGCTGGGAGCAGAGCCTGCTAATCAGGAGGTGGAGATTCAAATGTCAACAAGTCTCTCCAACTCGCTCAGCACTGAGGAAAGACAGAAATTGGCTGGAAACAGCCGGATTTGGGAGTTTGTTCTGGCTTGCTTGGTTGGGTTTTTGTCCCTTAAAAGATACAAATATTAATTCACCCCAAGCCCAAATTAATTGTTGTGGCTGACAGTCCTAACAGGCAATGTGGTGAACTATGAAGGCTGAGGAGCATTTCCTTTAAAACACGGATGCACATTTGATCAACATTATATTCTCCTTTTCAATTATACACAGATAACAGATTTATAAAAACCCTGATACTAATTAATGCCTACAATTAGAGCTCCTGCTCAAGGCTAACAGTGCATGAGCACATCACACAATGTGATTTTGTGCTTTGTGCCACGTTTGACCACAGGAGAGCAGAGAACACTGTCATGATGAGGGATACATAATTAAAATACACTGGCCTTGTCTTACATGCTGATGTTCGTACCAAAGACCAGAACGAGGTAACGAGGACTTTGAGTCTCTAGACACAGAGTTTTAAGAACACTGAGGACTAACTCTGGCCAGGAGCTTGATTTCAAGCTGATAAATCTGCTTGCGGCAGCAGCAAAACAGAAAAGCCATAGCTAGTTCAAGCCTTCGGGCAGAAAGATAGATTTCTGTCCTGATATCAAACTAAATATTTGTTACTTAATGACATATTATCAGGGTATTTTTTGCATTTTTCATCTACGTGTCCTTAGTAGTCAAATATATATTTTACTTTTTGCTATTCGCTACCTCCAAAATATCTTTGAAAAACTATCAGAATTTGCAATGTCAGGTACAAATGGAATCAGACAACTGAGATTTTACAATGGTGTAAACTATTACAAAAACCCCATTGGCGATATAAAATACTTGAACAAAGCATACATCTGCAATTAAACCTCAAAAATCATGCCTGATACATAATAGAAATTTCTTGCCCCCATCCTTACGCACTGTCTATAATACACTGGGCATGATCTTCAGATGCTGTAACTCAGGGTGGGTCCATCACTCCACACCAACTTCTAGCAGATTTTTCTGGCCATTTTGCTCTCCTCCCCTCACCACTCCTTGAAAATGTGAATAAACTAGTTCTGTGAACAGCAGAGTTAACTAAGGGCACCGTACACTGCACACAACCAAGAAGATGTCATCACCCTTCCCCATCACACCAACAGTTCAGACGCACCGAGGAAAGCAGAGAGAATCTTTGTGGCCTCACTGCCTTTGAAAAGTCCATCAGCACAAGCAAGCACCCACTGGGATGCTGACCAGGGTTTAAGGACCACAGGCTGTGGGTAACCTTTTCTTTCCTAAAAAACAATGTTAAACTCAATTCCAACAAACCCTTAACTAACAGTTGCTACAATCCCAGTGAAAGTGAACGCCAGAGTGGCACAGAACACCAGCTCCCTGCCAGAGATGAAAATGAGCCAAGCAGAGGCATTAAAATAGGCACCAAGACATTAATAATTAATTTAGAATTCACCGTAACAATACTAATTACGGTGTGTCATGTGGTATTACCGAGAACATAATGTGTGCTTCTGCAGGAAATTAATTGTAATTCACCAATTAATGTGGTCTTGGGAAATGTGTTTTTACCAGTGCTGCCGGAATTCAAAAGCCGGATTTAAATCTTCACCTCGGTGACATGTTTCCTGAAAGCAGTAAGAGTTCAGAAGGATTTGACAGCAATTTTATCTACACAAGATACAGGGCTGAGCTTCTCAGCTAAGCAGCCTACAGGGAGAGGGACCAGAGTTTGGTTGGGTATTTCAGAGACTCGAATGCGATTCCTCTGTAAGGCTTATCTCTCATCTCCTGGCTATACCATGGGATCTAAGAAATCCCTCTCATTCAAATCAAATATCAGGTCAACTCTTATTGTTCCTGTCCTTATTGGAGATGCAATCCTCTTGATAAAGAAGGATGCGTGGTGCTTCCTTAAGCACTTATCAATACTGCGCCCGCAGCAGAGAGCAGGCTCGTCCAGGCTCTCCATCTCTGAGCAGCACACTCTGACAGGGGCTGGAGAGCCTGCACTTATGAAAAACAAAATAATACTGCAAGGTTGAGGGTGGTTTTTAGCTACACTTTCAGTCCACAAAGTCAAACTCAGAGGCTTATCTGAGCAGGGAGTCTCATATCCCTGTCACATGGACGTGCAGGAGCAGCGAATATCCTGTAGCAGGGCAGGAGATTTGATCAACATTTCCATTACTCATTTACAATCCTCAGTACTGCTGATGTTCACCAGAGTGTTTTGACATTCTCTGATGTCTACTCTGGACAGCATCTTCAAGACACCTCAGCTCTGAGCAGTCTCCACGTGGGTAAGGCAAGCAGGAGTCCTGTCCTCTGGAAAACTGCACAGGAATGATATTGCCTTACAAGGTGCAGAAACACAGGTTCCTTATTCAATTATCAGGGGAACATTAATACAAAATCAACTGCGCCTGTAGGCCCCTTTGCAGATACCAGGTAAAAGGAAAGGTCTCCAAGAAGAGGAGTGGTGATGTCTCTGACAGTCTCTTCCTCTGGCAGAAGAGGCGACGGATTCAAGGGCACACATGAATTGCCTGGCACATGAAGACAGACTGCCTTGTGTCATGGAGCAGCAGAAGCACCTAACTCAGACATACCATCCTTTTAAAAATGATTGATGGGAGATCTTAATAAATTTGTGGCTTTATTAAGCCCGACCCTTCCTTCTAAAATCCCATCTCTAATTCTCTTTTCAACTGCTCATATGTCTGGATCAAAGAAAAGATGAATGTTACTGTGTTTTAAAAACTGCTGAGCTTGGAAACTGTTCTTAAAAATTACTAATTGTGCCTAGCTAAAAAGCTGAATCACACTTTTATTTAAGTGGGGAAACAAGTCTCTTTCCCACCCCTAGAAATAGCAGGGAGGAGGAAACATGGAAACATTCCCATCTCCAAACTTCAACCAGAGCAAAGCCTGCACAGCAGAGGATGTTTTGTTAATTACCTCTTCATGCCCACAGACAGTTTTGTCAGGGTAAAATCCCAGCATTTTACCCCAGACTGCAGAGTCTGCCTGGCTCCCCCTCCCTCCCTTCAGCACATGCTCCAGTATCAAGAGATTCCAGGTCCCCACCACTGGGGCAGCTCCAACCGCTCCATCTCCATCTCATGGAAAACAATATGGAGATGACAAACTAATGAGCTGCTTCCTAAAATAGCCTGTAGGTAAAAAAATCTGCCCTCATGCCAACCAAACTCAACGTTCATTTCAATTACCAGATTTCCTCAACACCCTCTGCTAACAAAAAAGTTGCCTCACCAGGCTTTTTTTGGGAGAATTTTCCTTCTCAGTTCCATCTTTCAGACAGGCGCACTTATCTTATTCAAGGCTAGACCTGCAAGCAGGATGTAAATCACTTTACCAGCTCAGCTGCCATGTATTTAATAACTTATTCACAGTTGCAGGAGGGAAAAAAGGTGAGATTATATGCGGGGGAGACAAAGAATGAATATTATTTCCAGGAGTTATACAGGACTTTTCATAAATACCTAAAAGTATGGTGGTAGAGAGAAGCCCCTTTACATTGCAGGGGCTAAACCTGGAGTCTGAGTTAAATCATGTTGGAGGTGTTTGATGCCCCTTGGGCACAGGAGGGAATCGCTGCTTGTAAGCAAGAGCAAGAGAAGGGAGAGTCAGTTTGCTGGGGAAAAAAAAAAAGAAAACAGGAAGAAAAAAGGTTTTGTTTGTCAGACAGGGCTGTACAATTGTCTGCAAATGCCAAGGAGGGCAGAACTCTCCGAAGACGTGTCAAGCCCCTGATCCAGCTGTCAATTGTTCTCGTAGGCAGAAAATGAAGGATGACATGTGAGATGAATTCGTACAGTGGAGCCCTTCCTCTCCCTCCATCCAACCTCTCCACAGCCAGGGCCGGGAGGAGAGGGAATGTGTTATGCAGATTTCATTATTAGCATGATTGACCTAATATTGGATGACTCTGTACCCAAGTGCTTATGCGAAATAATAAGCCTGGCTACTGAGCAATTATTAAATACAAGGAATTGTTAAATCCTTGCATTGTACATATTCTAAAGGAAATTAATCATTTTGAACTCTGGAGAATACAGTTTTATAAGAAGAGAAGAAATAGGAAATACACAATAGGGTATTTAAATGCTAATACAGTCAAACAGTTTAAAGCACAGCATACATTTTAATATTGGTTTACTGAATACTAATTATGCTCTCTTAAGTAGCAGTAAGTAGCATTTATTATGATTTGTTGAAAGTATTGATCCAGAGGGTGACAAGTGCAATTTCCCTTTCTTGCAAATATCCTTAAAAATACATATTATCAGATTATCAAGTCTTTTAAAAACATGTTTTTCCTTGAATATTCTGTTCCAACTATCAGTGGCAGCTCGATACATTATAGCCCAGAATTATTTCAGCTCAATGGTGTGAGGCAAAAAGATATTGTTATCTGTGAGCCAAAATTTACTCTCCTTTACTGCTCAAGGCTGACAACTTCGCATGGTTTTTTTGCATCTGGTCACACACTAGGCTACGCGGGATGGAGAGGAGTCTTCAATTGCCATTCCCTGTGTTTTGTCAGCAGAACAAACACTATTAAAACAAATGGACCATCCTTTGGGATGGGTTTGAAGTGGTGCTGAGCTCCCCACCAATCTGCTCTTCTCAGATCAGAGTGGTTAGGCAGCAGGGGCTCAGCCTAAGCTGTGCCCAACTCAGTGCACCAAAATCCCCTGTGCAGTGACTCCACGCACACACAAGCACTTCCACAGCCTAAACAAGCCCCTTGTGACCATGCCCAGGATGAGAAGTACCAGCCTGTGAGCCATCCACTGATTTTAATTAAAAGGAATTCTGCTAAACTATGTCAAATGAGCAAATTCAACCGCACTGCTACTAAATCAAAGAAAGTTGGTTGGGATAGAAGCTAGCACAGAATTTGTCCCCTGGCCTGTATTGTAAGGATCTTCCAAATACATCAAGCAACAGCTCTCATGAACACAAAGCAATTAATTCTTATATTTTAATTGTAATCTTCAATTTGATTAACACACAATACCTGCTGCATTAAATGCAAATTAAATGTGCACTTAGTAAATTCAATTTAAAGCTTTTCTGTTTTCTTTTATCTGTTACATCAAAGATAGCAAAAAAGTAGTGGCTTTATTTTTTTCATGTGCTTCAAAAATATAATGGGAATAGAACTGACTTAACGGGAACATGAATGCAAAAGTAGATTCAACTCTATTAACTTTTACCATTTTGCTGCAGAAATTGTTTCTCTTGATATTTTAATTTCAACTTTGCTGATTGCAGAAAGAAGCAAGGTCAGGACCTCTGCTGCTGTTCCTCAGACTGCACAGGACCACTTTGCATAATTCAAGCAGTTGTAAAAAATTAGCACTGCATGGTATGATAAATGGGTTTGTGTTTGTCTCTCTAATGTAACAGGATTAGGGTAAAAGAAAGTACCATTTCTATAGTTCGGCTGAAATAAACATTACAAAAGGCCAATTTACACTTCCAAGATTACTTGTAATGACACAACGTTTAAGAAATTATTTCAGTCTAGCATTGTTCTGCCATATAGCTGTAAGTAGGCCACTCACTAAAATATCTCAGCCGTTTTTCTTAGCAGCAACAAATCACAGATTTTTTACAATTTATTTTTATCACTAAAATTAAAGAGAATAGTGCTGTGTTTACACTGTCACAAGGGTAATGTATCACGGCTGTAACAAAGTAACAAAAGAACCTGAAACCAATGAAATTAGCATCATCTTCCCTATTAAAACTTACTGCCAGAAACTTCGCAATCCAAAACATCCACTTTTATATCAGTCAACTTGATACTAAAAAAGACCCCAAACCAAACAGATTATAAATAGTTCTGTCATAATTTGCTGATTCTGATGAGGTGAAAATTCACACACACCCCCCTTTTTTATTCAGGTATACACAATTAACAAATTACTTTGTGCAAGCAAAAATGGTCAAATCCACTTCCTCCACTCCCACTCCCAGGAACTCCTTTTGGAAGAGAACTTGGTTGTGGCAGGTGATGCACAGAGACAACATGGTTTTCAAGAGATTGGCAAAGAGCTTTAAGCTGAATATCCTGTTTGATTATGACTATGTGCAAGTGCAAGTCGTTCAAGTGCTGCTGGAACACTGCCAAAGCAATTAAGGTTGCTGACTTGGCCATGAAGCTGAGAATATATACAACAATTTTACACCCCATCATGCTGTGGTAATGGGTACTTGCACCCAGAGATGAGGGAGGAACACGTAGGGACTAAATCAATGGATAGTATATTTACCAAGAGCAAACGGCTTTCAAATGAGACGTAAAGCCCCTGCCACCAGTCCAGCCCCAAAGCTGGGAAGGGCTCTGGGTCTTGCTGGGTCCAGGATAGGCAAATGTCGGCTGGGTTTCCCAGTTTTACTTTCATGTGGAAGGTCCCCAGAAGGAGCAGGCACTAAGCTGCAACGTTGAGGCAGAGCCTTCCAAATCTGGGGATGCTGATGCAGGAATGTGCACTCAGGTTACACGTCTCCCAGCCCAGTTACGGGACGACACAGAAAAGAAACAAGGCAGCCTTTGGGAAGGGCTACAGGAACACAGCCACACACACACAATCATTGTACAGCTCATGATTGATTTGGGCTACGTGACCATCCTGATGAGGGGACAGTACAGACACCTGCAAACACGTGAAGGGATGGATTTTCAGACTGAAGGGTTCAGAGCTTACTGCAGCTCCAGGACAGCAGCAGAGCCCCTGCACCAGCCAGCAGCCTTTACATGCTGCTTAATATAATTATCAATATATGGAGGGGGAAAAAAAAAAAAGTCAAGTAAATGAGGAGTTGCCATAGCAACTGTTACCTCCTAGGACTATGAAATATATGGGACCAGCCTCACCCAGGGAATGTATTTATTTATTGTTTCCTATTTTGAATGTTCAGCAAAGCTATGCTGCTGGACACTGCTGTGCACACTGGCGACCTTTGCTGGGTAGCCCTTGCATTTTGTTGGTGTGTTCTGCCTCGAGAGAGGGCCCTAATTTCCAGCCCTGAGAAGCAAGACCAAAGGCAAACTCTCCGATCAGCATGGCAACATCTGCTCCTAATTCAAGAGCCTGCTGATGGTCAGCACTTCCCCTGCTCAATTACAACATGCTCCCAATTTATAAACCATCTAAATAACTATTACAAGTAGAAAGAGAAATTCAGTCCAATCTTAGCAGTGATAAGCATGTTAGACCCACGGGTTTTCCCATTTGTTTGTGGATTTTTAACCAGGCACTGCTTTTGCCCTGAATCACTATTTCCCTGATAGTGAACTTCCATGCAAAGTATTTTGTGGCACATGCCTAAAACCCATTGGCACTAACAGGACAAAAAGCCCATGTCAACACTGAGCTGTACAGAAACGGTGCCAAGTACACGATACAAGTATAAGCTTAACCTTTGAGGAGTTCCAACCTTTCCACAGTCAAATTTAGGCACTTGTGCATGTAACAGTGTTACTGCTGTAGAGCTGAAAAATTTGGATGTGGAACAAGGGGCACAATATCACTAATTCAAGATCCTGATCAGTTTACAGGACACAAAGGCAGACCAAAAACAAACGAACACATGGCAGCTTCATTATTATAAGATACTGGAGATCATCTTCAGAGAATGTGGCATTTTGTAGAGATCTCATTTTTATGAATGGACCCCACAAAAGAAGGAAGCGAAGATAAAACGCAAGATTTAATAGTAGCAGGAGCAGCAACAATAAAATAAAATAAAAACCCCCAACCTAAATTCCACGTAGCTGCCTCTATAAACCTAGATCATTTTCATGAACTCAGAAAATTACTTAATTGCTCACCTTGGTTGAGGCTAAGCTTTGTCTCTCTGACATCAGCAGGCTGGTCCCTTTCTTCTCCATTTCTGACTGTATTTTATTTCCTTTTCAGCTTGTGCATTTCCCTTTCTATTCCTGGTATAGTGTTCTGTGGAGATGCACTGCTAATTCTGCCAGCAGAGACAAGAGGTAGTTCATTCCCACTACTTATCATTTCCTTGAATAACAATCTAAATAATATTTCTAATCCACAGAGTAATATTACATTAGCACAGTGCAAACACACTTGCATGTAAACATGAAATATAAACTTCTAAAAAAAATAAATCAATATTATCAGCTGGAAGTAGAAACAGTATGACAATGCTGAAACACAAAATAAAACAATAATTAAAAAAATAAAAAATAACAGCCTCCACTCTCCTGTGCATTTCATTAAATGAAGCAGACTGGATTCAAATAAATCTATCTATGCTAGCTTTAAAAAAAGAAAGCAAAAATTCAAGCTTACTCTGTCTTTTGGAAGCAGAGACACAGAATTCAAATTATCCTTCCAAAAAAGTTCTCCTTTTAGAAGTGTCATGTATTGAGCAGCGATATCTGAACAGCTGACAGTGGCAGTGCAACATTCACTTGGTTGGGTTATACCATATGAAAGAAAGAAATTCACCCTTATTTTCTACCTTGAAAATTGGAGATTTTATTTTTTCCCCTGCCCCACAAGATGCTTATTCAATAACGTAACGGAACGAGACAGAAATCCTCCGTGTGTGGAAGGGCAGTAACAACACAGCCCAGACGGCAGCGGCTCTGCCACCAACTCTGTTCTTCTTGAAGGAAGAGGGAGAGACAAGAAGCAGAAGTGTGAGGTAGGAGGGTGGGAGGGAGGAGGATGCATTACAGGACAGTCACACAACACACTCTTCCCTCCAGGCACAAGACGGCCAGCGAGGAGCAATAACAGCTTTCGCTGCGACAGCAGCTGTGGCAGTAGGAGCTGCAGCCTTAAAAAAGACACATCCCCGTTTCCTCTTTTCCTAGTATTTCCTTCCCTAACTTTCTAGCTTGCTTTGCTGCCAAGGCTAAAATAGCATCACTCTGTGCATCACATCATCTCAGGGAGAGCTGTGAACTCCTGCGCTCGCCCGCCAGACGGGAGATGGGAGCCCGAGGGTGGCGCTGGGAAAACTCTTGGAAAAGGACTGAGAAATTGTCCCTTGAACAGGGCTGAACTCCCCTCTCAGTCTCCAGTGCTCCAAGAAGAGATGCTCAACCCACTGAGATGTGCCCAAATATAACACACTCTGACCCCAGAGCCTCTGCAGAGTATTTGATTATTTTATCTGAGCAGAACAGTGGCAGCAGGAGAAACCACCAGCACGCTCTGCTCCTCCCCGATCCTCAGGGATGTGGAAATCAGGACGATCTCCTCGGACATGAGATAGTTGAGCCTAGGATTCAAGGACTTACAGGAGGAGAAGGGAAGGCGAGTCGGGAACTTCCACATTTCGAGCTCTGTGCTCGTAGGTGACACAGAGGACAAAGATCCTTCAAGCCCAACATCCTTTCACAGCTCTGCTCCTCCCGTTTAGCACTTCACTGCTTCTCCCACAAGCGTCTGGAATGACTACCCTGTACGAGGAGTGATGGAAGGGCTTGTCTGACATAACTTTTTTTTGTCCCACCCCAACAATTTTTTTTTGGCAAGTTTTGTTGATTTTGGCCTCTCCTCCCATTTCAAATGAGGAGAAAGTGAGATAGAGAAGAAACTTTAAAAGCATGTCAATCCAAAGAAAGAGATATTTCTGCTTTGGTTGTCAACTTGGAAAATCAATTATTCAGGTTATTCATGCAGCCAAACTTGTAGGCAGAAAGGTACTGTCAGCTGAATTTCCTGATGGGACACCACAAATGCCACACCATCCTACAAACCCTCCAGCAAAGCCTACTGAACCCAGCTCTGGGCTCCATCAGGAATGACTTCTAGACATGTCCACGTCTGACATCTCCACGGATGGGCACCAGGAACTCTGCCCTGAAGGATTCACACCTCTGAAGCGCTGCCATATGACACAAACAGCCAAAAAACTAGTCAAGAAGGGAAGGAGGGCACATCCACTTCACCCCACCTTTATTTCAGCGTGGGGCAGAGCTCCAAGCGACTGCAAGGCACAGCAACAACAGCAACAGTGAGAATTCTCAGTGCTCACACAGCCACGAGGTCTTTTTGATGTCAAGCACACTCAGTGACTGGTGATGGCAAAAGTGGGTGTGGGGAGAAGTTGTCAGGATTTGATGGTTTAAGTGAAAGACACTTCAAGGGAGAAGAAAATGTTCAAATTATAAAAAGCCCTATTTCACTCATGCACTTGAAAATGGCAGTAATCCATTTGATGCCAAAAAGAAGAAAGAAAGAAAAGAATCAAAGAACAATAAGAAAGATGCTCTGGCCTGTAATTGTACTCTCTTCTCTACAAAGTCTGCAGACCTTTTTCTTCCTATTCTATCCTGAATCTTCCACAGCTGCAAAAGCCCTCAAGCTACAGACGGGTTTCGGTCCAGTAAGACTGTCTGTGGCTTATTACAGCTGAACATCCATGATGAAGGACTGAAATATCCTCAAGTTTGCACACTTGAACAACACTAGAGATAAGAACAAACTTTAAAATCCTGGATAATCCTCACTTTACTAACAAGCAATTTTATCTAAATCCTCCTTTAAAAAATCGTGCTTCCCTGAGTGATACTAGGGGAAGGAAGTTACCACGTCCAATTTCCAGCTCTATTCAGCCAGTATTAACCTGAGCCACTGCCAAGTCATGAGGGCTCTTTGGTCCTCCTCATCCCAGCTGCCAGGAGTTTCATCCTCATCCTTTCTCCTGACAATCTGAGGTTTAGCTCTCTCCAGGCTCCCTCCTGAATGGTGCCAGTTATCCTGCTCCCATTGGCCACCGTAACACAGGCTTCTGTCTCACAGCACCCACCTGCAGTATCACAACATACTTATCCCCACAACACTCTTGGGAGGCAAAGGAGTAAAATTATGCTTTTATGGCTCTGAAACTGCAGTAAAGGAAGGTGAAGACATGGATTTGCAAAGGCACTTACATTTTGAGGTCCTCTGCATTGAGTAAATGAGTTCCTTTTTTGGATACCCAGAGCAGAATCCGCAACATCCAGTGAAACCCCAAGTCGCCCTTGTCTCCATTCACAAAGAAAGGCATTTTGGGACTAACACATTTGCACCAGGTGAGAACTGATCAGAATTCTTGTAGGAAGCAGAGCTTCATCCAAAATATGACAGTTAATTAATCAGCACGTTCTGAACCTTTCACTGAATGCAAAACACTTCCCGAAGGACCCTCCAGCAAGCATCGCCTCACAGCAGGACAAGCACACACAAAAGAAAGGCACTTTTTTCTTTATCTACACCCAAAGAAGTCTTCTGAGAAGCTTGTTCCATGATAAGATCCCCAGGAAACTACAGTGACTTGCAAATATCCAAACAAAACCTGTCACTGCCCACAATCAAACTCTGAGTCCAAGGGATGCATTTCTTCTAACAGGAGGAGCTAGAGCAGGTCTTGGAGCCTAAGCCCAGAGCACCAATTCAAGTAACATAATGCAAAATTAGCAATCAAGAAATGAGCCCAAGAAGCAGCTGATTAGATCTGTCTGACTGCTCCACATTTGTAGAGGCAGTCGCAATGACACAGCCACACTTACACATCTAACTTATTAAACCCCAATGGCACCATAGGGATCTACCTTTTGGAAAGCGAGGGAAAAATGGGCACCACACAGGTTGTCCTTTACAGGAAGCAAACAGGGGCCTTTTCCAAGGTGAGTCATTATTAAATTGACTTGCGCTGTCGAGGTATGTATTGACCCGCAGGAGCTTCATTGTGTCGCTGCAGTCGGAACACGGTTGTTCAAATGTTAGTTGGAGCACAACCACAGCTTGAAAACATTTTCATTGTGGAAACTCTGCCTGGCTTCAGTTTTAATTTCGTGCCCTTTTTAGAAGATTAACTGTGAACCACAGCACCGCGCTCCAGCTGGCTCTGCTCTGACAAAGCCAATCCAGCAGCAATGTAGGATTTCTGATCAAACCAGGATCTCCTAATGGCACGGAACGCTGTGTCCCCCCGTGGCTCACAGGGATGTGTCCCTAATTAGTGCAACCACGTCAAAGGCAGGTTGCACACGTGGCTGGCAGGTGTGCTGGGGGGAGATCACCACCTCAGCAACGCCACGTACGCAAGCCTCTGCCTGGTTATCTCTGCTCCCAGGTTTGGGCAGCACAAAACCAGTAAGCTGTAATTGTAATACATGGGATGAAAGACAATAATTAGTGCCGAAAATAAATTGAGTACAGTTAAACAATCTCCTTGCTGCAATCTTCAATTAAAAAAATGAAAGGAAATGAGTGAATAATTCCTTTCCTCCTTAGGGAATAAGGGAAACCAGATCTTCAGAAATAGGGAGTATAAACAGCAAGGCAAGATCTATTCCCAAACAAATTCATCTACAAGGCAAATACATTAGAAGTTTTTTTTCCATTAAAACATATTTGTTTCTCAGCTTATGAACCAAACAGAGCAAATTGCATATACATTTGAAATTCTACATTAAAAATGTGTGCAAACATTTCCAATAATCAAGATGACTGTGAAATATTTGTGCCAAGTATTTCAATAGCTCTTTTTCATTTGAAGATGGTTCATATCCATCACATGGTATTGGTTCCAGGCCCAGTGTTTCAGCCTGAAGTACTCAAACATCATGAGTCAGTTCCCCTCAAAATCATTTCAGTGACTTAAAATGAGACACAACACACACATAACTCTTGGGTTCGTTTGAAACTGTTTTTTATCTCACATGAATCTATATCACTCATTTTCAGGCTGCTTCTTTCTAACACTAAGAAGTTATGGGATCTACTACAAAAATTAATACTTTAAATGTGAAAAGGGCTATTTTCTCACACTCATGTTATTCAAGGAACTGGAGGGTTAGAACACCATTTATGATGACGGAATTCTGAAGTGGATGCAAAGTTCAGCAGGGATTTTGTTTAGTTTTAAAGTCAAATGCTCTCTATCTCCTTGATAGACAGAACCTGTGGCTCTATCCTTCTAAATATCAGCATAAACAACATGAAAAGCTGCCCAGATATTTTTCCGTAATCTGAGCCTTAAGACAGCCTATTGTAACTTTGGTTTAAAGCTAGAGAAGCTCAGGATCAAAATATTCCAGCAAAGTAATGGTTCTGCAGCCTGTTGGTCAGCAGTATTATAAAAAGAAAATAAAAAAATCCCACCCTTACTCTCTCCAGGGTTCGTAGGGGAGCGCTGCATAGAATTGTCACAATAAGTTAATATGACAGTATAAAAGCCAATACTCACCCTGGGATTACACAATAAATAGACTCCATTAAACTACTCTGTAAACTCTCCTGTGAGACATTTCTCTTTGATCCAGAACTTAATAGGAATTATTTAATCATAATGAGATGGTAATAAAACAGCATCACCTGAATAAGCTATTTTATTACCTGTTTTATAATTAGCTCTTCTTCATTATAATTCTTTCAGATACTGGAAACTGTGCTAAGGCACACAGAAAATACGGAGGTGATTGATGACAGCCAATGTGGCCTCCTGAAGGGAAAACTGTGCCTGACAAATCTGGTGGCCTTAATACAACGGTGTAACTGTGATGGTGGATGAGGGAAGAGCGACTGACATTGTCTACCTGGACTTGTGTAAAGTGTCTGACCCCGCCCTGCACAACATCCTTGTCTCTACATGGCCAGAGTTGGGTTTGACAGGTGACTTTGGGGATTTTTGTTGGCTTAATTTCCGTTGTCACAGCTACACAAGCGCCCCTGTCGGCACCGAGGAAGCAACAGCAAAATCCAAGAAAAGCACCACCTATCCTGCCTGGTGTTTACAACTAAATCCACCGTTTAACCCATCTCTACTGATGATGTTAACAAATTTTTTTTTTCCCTCAAAGACCAGGGAAATTTGCTTGCAACTTTTGTAAGAAAAAGTTGGTTCTTTGCTTTCTCCAACCTTGTGCCGAATGTGAAGCTCCGGCACCCAAGCAGAGTTACCAAAGACCTTAAAAACTGCAAAGACATGACACAAGCTTGGAAAAACAGGCTGTTTCCTCACCAAAGCACACTGTTGAGTGTGACTGGGCAACTGTTACTGAAGCTTCCCAAAAAGTACCTGGCGCACACAGGCACACACCATGCAAAAGACTCACGAGAAGGATTTATTTGCCAAAGTTACCAGCAACTAAAAAAGGTCTCAAAAGGGAAAGTGTTGAGAATCCATGAATGAAAATAAGGGTAGAGCATGTGCATGCACCGAGCTATTTAAGAAGTAACGTGGCATAGATTTTACATTTCTGGAGAGGGTTTTTCATCACACAGACGTACAACCAGAAGCCCTCACAGAGCATCCCACAAGTTTTAGCGATCATACACTCTGTTTTCAGCTGCACATCTTTTAAATAAGGCTGCAGTGTTTCACCTTTATTTTTCCTCTACTCTAAAGCTTTAAATAAAAGATATGAAATCTTGCCACTACTAAGGATTTTTCTCCCTGTCCACACCTCCCTCATGGATATTTTCACGCAGATGCTGTAAAATTTAAGAGTATTAGAATAATTCTCTAACTCTTTGGTATTGCTAATAATTTCCTTTAGTGTAATGTGAAATCCATCAGACTCTTTTTTTTTTTTATTTTTTTTTATTTTAGGGCTGTCTTTGAGACCTCAAAAAAAGCATTAACAGATAACTTGACAAGCCTTTAAATGCTGTTGAGCTCATAACACAGAACTCATGCCAGAAACCAAAGCCCCTGCTGTACATGGGAAGTGTTAGGCAAGTTTCACTCCAGTAAGAATGTAATTGGATTAAAACACATCATTTGATAATTTTGCAGTTAGTCACCGAAATAAGCATGTAAGTAATTTCAATTCTGCAGAAAACTAGTCATCTTAGCGGAGTTGTAGAATTTAGTAGGGAATTATTTTTAGGAAATTTTGAAAGACAGCCCTATTTAAAATCCTGTCAAAGATGCAAGTGAAACAAACAACAAAATAAGTTGTGCAAAATTCTGTCAATATCTCAATTTGTGAATTACTCAGCTCCTGATATTCAACTCTACTAGAGTGATTATGGGCTGGGGCCAAGAAGGGGCATGTGTGATAAATATCTCTCTTTTTATGCCTGCATAAAATGCTCTTCTAATATGAATAAAAAAAAGTAGACAAACAATCTGTGATGACAAACTAGCATTTAAAATTTCTAGGCTATCTAACCTCCTCTGCACATACTCTGAACAAACACTAATAAAGTGTTCAGCACTACAATGTAGCTGTTTGGGTAGCTAAATAGTAATGGAGCAGATGCTTAATATCAGCCTTTAAGCCTCCAAATGCACAAATACAATTAATTGACAGCCCAATTTTGGAAGCTGAGATGTTAGAAAAAGAAGTGTCTTTGAAATTCTGACTGTAGGCAGAATCTTTTTTGGAGGGGGGAGAGCGGGGTGTTATTTTAGCATAATTAAAACCTTCTTTTTAGTGCAAGTATCACCTTTACTGGTTCTCTTCTCACCCTATCCATCGGTATCGAATGCTATTTCTTTAGACTCTTGTTGTTACGTGGAGAAACTCAAAGCCTGAGCAACCTGGACTGTCTTTTTTAAAACGACAATTGCACTGTTCAGCTCTTCCCAGTGTAAGCAATTTGAGGTTATCAGTCTGTTTGCATGTGTTTTCACTGTGCTCAGCACAATGAAACCCTGACCTTAATTACTGGCTATCATCATAAAACCACCACGGTTAGTACCCCCAGCACTGAGTCAGAGGCTTTGTTTTATACATGATTACTAGACACTGAACCTTCCCTGATCAAACTGAGCGAAGAAATGATGAAAATAAAATACCCATTTAAAACAAAATCAGTTTTCATAGTCTAAAGTGCTGCTGGAAATAGGACAATATAAGCTATTCGTTCCCGACACGGTTGCTGCGAGTAGAATCTATGGTTTATAATTAACAGATATACAATACTTTTCCCCTGCTACTCCTTTTTTTAAGCTCTCCTACACTTATGACTGTGCTAATTCCCAGTGGAAGTGCCTACACTGCAATGCTGCTGGAACTCCCCTCGTAGCACAGTCCTGCTAATACATGGCATTGATCCAGCAGCAATTACTGGCTGGGTGGTAGAAAAGTTACACTCATTCCATCTTTATTTCCCCCGTGCTGCGAGGTATCCATTTCTGGGGCTGTGGGATGTGTGCAGCACCTGCTGCCAAGGCCGATGTGCTCCCATCACCGTGGGATGGCAATGCCAGGAGCAGGAGGGTCCAGGGATCTGCTCCCCCAGCTCTGTCTGATTTTCCTCCTGTGACCCAGACTGGGGGAATTGTGGCCAAGTCTGCACCAAATCCAAAGCAGGGCAGCATTTCAAATGCACTGCTGAGGCACTTGGATCCTGACCAGTCTTGTGCCCTCATGAAGCCCACTGCAGAGGGTAGGTATGAGAAAGAGGTTCTTCCCCCAGAGGGTTTTTGGGCACTGAACAGGCTCCCCAGGGCAGTGATCGCAGCACCAAGGCTGACAGAGCTCAAGAAGTGTTTGGACAACACTCTCAGGCACATGGTGTGATTTTTGGGGATGCAGAGCCAGGAGTTGGACTTGAAGATCCTTGTGGGTCCCTTCCAACTCAGCATATTCTGTGATTCTGTGAAGTGATGCCACCCAAGTAAAAAAAAAAAAAAAAA
Organism: Cephalopterus ornatus; assembly: GCA_013396775.1. Lineage (NCBI taxonomy): Eukaryota > Metazoa > Chordata > Aves > Passeriformes > Cotingidae > Cephalopterus > Cephalopterus ornatus. Next base: position 151,892 of record VZRE01011981.1, read on the forward strand.
AAAAACAAAAAACAAAAAACAACAACAACAACAAAAAACCAAACAAAAAAACCACACCAAAAAAAAAAACCCAACAAACAAACAAACAAAAAACCAAACAAAAAAAACAAACAAAAAAACCACAAAAAAACCCATCAGATTTTAGGGAAATCTCTTTCCTATCCCTGCCCAGTCACACCTCTCAAGCAAGGAGAGGAAAAGAAAATACAAGAAAGCCAGGCAGGGTTGAATTACACTGTCACATCCATCACTCTGAACTCTATCAATTTCTTTATTTCCTCTGTACCATGAAGAGCAAAGTACACACCTTAATTTTGCTGACACTAACCCTGCTCAGTAAATAAGCATTCTGTATCAATATTTACTTCCCTCTGCACAAGGCAATAAACCACTGCTGGAATTCAAATCTTCACTGCTCCCTTTCAGAAGTCTCGGCTACCCTGAAAAAAATCAATCAGCTGTAGCAGTCACTCCTGAAGGGTTCATAATAGCTCAGCTCAGACACTGGGCAAACCTGGAGATTATCAACCAAAAGCTACTTCCCTATGAATGCTGCCCACTACTACAAATTCTTCTTAAATTTATCACCAGTTACTTGGAACAGCATCAGTTGCTGTTCAGCTTATTAAAGCAAGGCTCAAGGAAACACCCAGACACAACGGGCTCAAAGGCACCTCTGTCCAAACCACACAGAGCTCAGATGGCCACAGTCTGAGGGGAACAGCCAAAGCATCCTTCCAGCTGGTGCTTCTTCAAGAGTCGCCTCAAAATATGCATGAAGGCCAGGACAGAGCAGGTTGGGGGTCACCTGGGGAGAAAGGGAGTGCTGGAGCAGCCCATAGGAGCAGCAGTCACCCAGAGAGCCCACTGAAGCAGCTCCTGCAGGCAGCAGCAGCAAGGACAACAGCGGAAGACACAGAAAACTCATGGCTTTCACTTATACCAGGGTTTTGGGGTTTTTGTTTGTTTGATTTTTTCCCCCTCAGACGCAATTTTCAAGGGAAGCTTTGCCCCTATCAGAAGGAGGGGGGAGAGTGATTCAATTAATAGAAACAGATTACCTTTTACCAAGTTAAGTAAAAGCCAATAAAAATGAAATACCAATGCACATGGCAGATTTATGCTAACCACTTCACTGCAAGAGAGAGACACCTGGGTATGATATTAAAAAAGATCAAATTAAACCTTAGTGACTGCAACAGCAGGTGACAGAGCAGCGCTTTCCCTTACAACATCTTGTGACTATAAAGTATATCCTTTCCTTCTCCTGAACCCATTTTTCAGGCAGCCCTTCTTGGGTAAAGTAAATGCTATTTTCTGCACTAATCCATGTCCTTGCATGGAGAAGGGGAAGAGGGCTGACACCAAACCCAGTTCCCAAACACAGGAACTGTTTTTCAGGAGTACTTCTGACAGGATTACAGGGCTACAGTTTCTAAGTAATGGAAAAACTTTGTTTTTGCAAAGTACCACTCTGCTGCAGCTGAAGTTGTGCTGTACTAATATGTCTATAACGAAAACACAAAGCCACGTAAGGAGCCTTTTGTTTAGACATTGCGAACAGTTTGACATCTTCCATCATAGCCAGCACAACATCAGAATTCTTTTATTAGCAGAAGTCACAAAGATGCAGAAAACAGTAAGACCCCATATTATGTAAATGCTAACTGGGGACAAACAGCTTAATGCCTGACAACAACAGCAGGCACTATAAATCTAACTACTTGGGATGAAGAGCGTTTTGCTTATTATTTCTGAAAAGTCATTATTACTTCAACCTTATTTACACACACAACATACAGAGCCAAACGCATCGTATCCTTGTTCGTGCTATGCAGAAAACATTCCCTGGAAATGAGAATTTCCACTCTACCACAACACAGGCACAGCCCTCAAGGCACCAACCAAAGGCTGCAGATCTGGGACTCAGGAAAACCTATGGAGTGGAGACAACCAGCTCCTGAGCATGGAAGTTGCTGGATTTTTAGCAACCCACCATCAAAACGTACTGTGATACCACAGCGTGTGCCTGCACAGGTGCCCACTGATTCCCTGGGTGTTTACTACAAGAGTGGGGCCTCAGCATCAATGAAAGAACCACTTCCCACCCCTGCCTCAATTTTGTGAAACGTCTAAAATTCAATTAGTTATGCTTTCTCTCTTCTTCCACAGCCTATGCAGTTGATTTCACACTGTGACAAATGCAGCTTGGCTTTGAGTTTCAGCACTGCAAGTTGACTGCCCAAATGCATGCAGAAAGCAAAAAGCAAAGTGATGCAATCATGGCCAAGGTGAATTATTTGAAATTTTAAATCAACACATGTAAAGCAGTTTTTTTTAACACTACTCACCTTGGCTTTCCTTCCTCCAGAAAGAAGCACCATTTTAAACGATCAGCAAATCCTCAATTTCATGTTTCTGGTTATGTACACAACATTCTCTATTTTATATCATCACGTCACAGAGAATGTCAGAGATTAAGTGTCTATTTACCTTTTAGCACAGGGGTCGGACTGTTTAATTCCATGGTAAGATGTCCTAAATGACAAGCTAAGGATGAACAGTCCTTTGGCACATTGGGTACTTTAACATGCGAAAGTTCAAATGACCTCATGAACAGTATGTGATCCTACCAATCTCCTTGCCTTCGCAGCCTCGCAAGATTGAGGAGATCAAGGACTTCCTGCTGACGGCATGGAGGAAGGACACCAGGTGTGAGTGGGGGTCCCTGGTGGACAGGGATGGGATGGTCCTGATCTGCCTGCGCTGCTGCAAGAGGGACCCGGACCCCGACTCCAAGCGGCCCCACTCCTGCTGCGTCACCTGGATGGCCGTCACCGCCGGGCTCATCTGCTGGTGAGGATGGGGACGGGGACCCCAGTGCTTGAATTTGGTAATTTTCCTCTTAGGGTGGTCATAGTAGTATACTTTTAAAATGGAAATACGTTTCAAAGAAATAGCCCAGAGATTATGGAATATGTATCACTAAGCTAATAACAGTAAAGTAATAGCGTAGGCAATATTAAAAACCCCAGTGATAACTGCCCCAGGCATTTAAAGTAACAGCAGCATTTTCTGCACTGCAACCCCGCCACAGCTCTGAAACTGAAATAAGGTCATGCATTTTCCCCCTGATTTAAGGGCTTTCTACTGAAACATGCTGACCTCTCGTCGTCTAACTTGGTATCATAACTGAATACACACGTACCCTTCACTTTCCAACCACTTTCACTTTCTTAATGGTATTTCCCAAAGCAAGTGCATTAAAAGAACAAACCCAGGACGACTGCAGGATAAAGAGAAAGGCAAGATGGTGCCTGCAAAGTCTTCGAGGACACAAGCACTGTGTTACTCATGCACAGCAGCCTGTCCACCCCAACCCCTGTGCCCCAAATTGAAACTCATCAACACACACTCAGCCCACCGAAACATGGTTTTTTCTTTCTCTCAAGGTGAGGAACCAGATGAATTTGACTGCACTTACTGTCTTGTCTGAGGTTCAGCCAGGACTGAAGAGCATTTAGTCGTGGCTGATTTATGCTACACTTAAACCAGAATGTAGTTACAAGACCTTCTGCACACACCAGCTGCCATCTGCCCCTCACGCTCCCACGTGACACTTGAACAGGGCATCTCAGGAGCCACAAAAATGGGCCACTTCAGTCTGAAGAGACTCAGCTCTATTTCTAGGGGCTGTGCAACACTGTATGTGGATCAGTCCAGAGAGAAACCCGCAGCAGTCACACAAAGCGGTTACAGAACTAATGCAGCTGGAGCACACCAAGCCAAGCCCTGGCAGTGCCTCCGACCACAGGCACCATCATCAGCAGGAGGGACCAACACAGACACAAGTGGAGACAAGGCACACACATGGGTAACATTCCCAAATGTCCAAGGAAGGAGCAATCACTGCTTTGAACAGCTCTGCAAGTACACTCAGAAATCCTAAAGTGCTCCTCAACCACTTACAAAATCAGAGACAGAGCGAGCAGAGCAGGATGTGTGTCCTGAATGAACAGCAGTGAAATACTTCAGAGAGTGTTTGTGCCTGGAGAGCACAAGGTGCTGCTCTGGAATAATGCCCAGGAAGAAAAAAAATCAGTAAACTCTAGCCCAATGTACAACCCAGCTTGCCAAAATCAGCGAGGTCCATCTGTCCAGAAGTGCTCCCTGTCTTCCCAGGCTCCCATTTCCCTGACTCTGTCCCTTACCAACACCATCTGCCCCAAAACTATCTGACACTTTCTAAGAGCAGCAGAGATTGGGTGGAATTTCTTTGTTATGGTCAAAAGCATAAGCCACTTTTATTTGGCTTCTGCTAGGAACTGGAAATGAAGCAAATCTACTTACAAAACCAGTGTAAAGTGCTAATGTATTGCTGCATTATCTGAAAGAAGGTTATTATAATCAAGATAGCTCTGCTTTACTCTGCAATCTCCTAATGAGAGACACTGGTAAATGTTATTCCAGACTTTTTTTTTCTTTAAAAAACCCCCACCTTTCATTATTTTTTACTTCTTTATGTATAAATTGCATTACACACAAACCTGACACAGCTTTATTGGCTCTGCTTCTTGAGTAGAACAGGCATCTGTTACAAAGAGGGAGATGTTAAAAATGTTTTAATAGGATGCCATTACTGCTATTTTTCTTGTTGAGATTGAAAACTGCTTGACTTACTGCTTCAGGAGCGATGCACAAAACACTGTTCTGTGTTTAAGCAGTCAGAAGCATTTGTCTCCTTAAACAAGACATTATAATCATTCCTTTTGTAGCTTACTAAAATAACATCCCAGAAAGATTCCTCTCTAAATAGGGATAAACAACATGGTGGCTTGATCACAGCATACTGCCAGAACAATCACACTTATAATCTTAGCACTGACAGCATATTTAGCAATCTCAGTTACAATTACTTGGTCTCATTTCACAATGTCCTCGGGATGATGATTCTGAGGATGTTAAGAAAGAATTCAGGAACTGTTTCCAGAGATACAAGCACAACTTGGCAGCACAGAACAAGAAAAGTCAAAAGAAGTCACTTAAAAAGAACAGTATTTTTGAATGAAATCTCAATTTTTTAAATTCTTATCTGTGAGCATTTTTTCTCAATATCTAATTGGAAGAGCATAAGGGAGAAGTTGGAGGGTTCTCTGCAGAATTTGTGGAATGAAGCCATGAGGCTACATTACAAGCAGTAATACTAACCCATTTTCCTAATGTTTAGTCCTTATTTTTATGGCATATATATTTGCCACTAGTAAAAACTGCAGTGTCTGAGGTTCCCATGTCTCATTTCTGTCCTTTCAAATGAGAGCTCTTTCCAGTCTGGTAACCTGATGGCAAGTTTGGAGCATGATTTGTTAAACCAGATCAGAGCAATAGCTCCTACTTCAGTAGTAGTCATTTCTGAGACCAACGAAGGCAGATGCATGTTTTAAAATAATTTAAAAAGTGAAAATAGCCTGGCATCGTATTTTTCTTAAGCAAAATATTCAAATATAAGCAACGAAGTCTGAGGAGCGTAATCAAAAAGAAACACCTTCTTCTAGATTAGAAATGCTCCGAACTGCTGTCTGTGTTGTTTCATCATTTTTTCCATTAAATCAGACACTTCTTCTAAATCAAGCCCTTGGGGAGGAGGAGACAAAAGTGATGAGAATGCAATGTGTGAATATAAAAGTGGAGCATGTGTTTTATAACTAACTCTGTTCGGAGATCAAGGGAAATGTCACTGTTTATAGCCATCAGTAAAGAATCAATGTAATTATATTTGTAGTATCAATTCAGGTCAATATTCTAATACACACACCGTAAAGCCACAATTACAATTTACATCTGCATCGAACAGGGCATTTACCTCTTAACCTTAAGTAAAAAAAACAAAACAAAAAGCTCTTGTTTTCCTTTCTAACACACACACCCCCCTCATTATTTCAATCTCGAAACAAATGTAGTTGAGCCACTTTGATTAAGTCAGAAAATTACACAGTGCAACTGGATTTGCTCTGGAACCTCAGAGATCTGGGTTCAGGAGTGAGACCAGAGCACCAGCTCTTTAAGGCTTTGAGACCTGGATGCAGTAAAAACCTTCAATGAATTCCCAGACTTGGAGCAATTCCCATTTCAAGAAAAAAAAATCTAAGAGCACTGGGGCAGGATACTTTTCTCCACTTGCTCACCCAGGAACTGCCAGCTTGATACTTTTTGGGAGGGTTGAATTTCAGGGGAACCAATCTCTGCCACTACCACACCAAGTTGCAAACTTGCAAACCAAGTTGTGTCCAAGAAAAATGGTATGGCCACCCATAATCCTCCCTCCATGGTTTTTACTGTGAAGGCTAAAATTATATATATTTACACGATAATATTTCCGTAGCACCATCAAGGATTGGTTGAGATGAGCAAGCACCAGACTGTTTCAACCCGTCCACACACTGACACACAATTTAACAGGTAATGTGACTTTGTAGTCAACAACAGTAGAAAAAAAAAACCACAAAACCCACATTAAAACATGATTCTTGGTTCTACTCTATTCAGTCTTTACCTTCGGTCACCCTCAGACTTGAATCTAAATTAAAGATCCATTTTGCACATTAGTCTACCTCCTCCTCCAGGAGCCCACCAACACTCATTTAGCATTCACAAAATTCAGAGATAAAAACGTTCTTACAAACTCAGAAAGGACAGCAAATCTGTGACAGATTTTACCAAAAACTGAGGCTTAGGAGCTTTACTTGTTCCACAGGCATCCAACTTTTCAGCATTCAGAGAACTTCCCTGCAGTTTCAGGATGGAGACACTTACCTAGAGAAAAACAAAAGTAGTAAAGGACATGTTAGGCAGGGCTAAAACTTCTGGGAAAGTTTTGCTTTTTAAATTACAAGATTTCATTGGACAAACTTTCATTAGAGATTAAAATTACATCTCATAAATACTTTATTATAGCAAGGTTTCATTGATAAACAGATATCAAGTATTAATACACCATTAATGCGTATTTTTCAGAATGGCTAACCAATCTGAAAAAGTTCAACAAAACTGGAAATTGCTGATGCTTATCACAACTTTCAGCAGGGATTTGTTAATACTCTCAATTTAGGTTTAATCAACCCCTTGCTCACCAGCTGGTAAAGCGAGCCCCAAGCCCAGACTTTTACAAACCCATCTACACAAGGCGAGCTGATATCAAAGCAAAACTTAAATATTAAGGTTCAAATTCAGGGTGCCACCCAATCCAATCATTTTCAAACAGCAGTCCCACCTCTGGAAGCCTCATGCCAGCAACAAAGATCAGCACGATCAGAAGCAACACCTGGAGCAAAGGCTGAGGGCAATGAGGTGGAGCAGAAAACATGATAGAAAATTCACTGGAAAGAGGAGTGGGGGAAAATCTGATGGGAAGAAAATGTACAAAACTGGTTTAATTATCTGTCAAACTTGTTCATTTTCACCCTTGCCTGAAAAGAACTTCCCTCTAACACCATTGAGAGTGGATATTTCATTCACCCAAAGTGTCCTTGTGATTAGAGCAGGTAGAAATCTGGGAGAGGAGCTCAGCCTGTGTGGCTCCCAGTCCTTAATCCTCCTCTTCCAGACAGGATTTTAGTGCAGACTAAAGTCCCAGTGACTCAACTGGACTTATGCAGACACATAAAGCTGAACATCAGCTTAAGGGCTACCTGGAAGGAAAGTCTAATGGCTTACATCACTCTCACCCATTCCTCCACCAAACAAGGTAGCAGTTCTAAGTTTAAGAAAAAAAAGAAAAGAAAAAAAAAAAAAGAAAAAGTAGAAAGTCTGCAGCGCTATTTTGATTCTTCTAAGCCTTCAGGACAAATGCTTTACAGACCTTCTAGTCTTACAGAGTGCAATTTATTAAGATTAAAGATTAACATTTATAGAAAAATGCCTTTCCTTAATACTGTAGGGATGCCATAAAAAGTAATACTTCTCATTATAATACCACTTTATGGTACATGAGAGCTTTAGTACCCCACAGGTCTTTTCCTCCTCAGTATCTGGAGGGGAAAGAACACAGATTGCAAAAAGTAGATGCTTCTTTCTTTCTTTTTCCAGCTCAGCAAATATATATCATTACTTCAGTCCCTTCAAGGTGAGCTTTGTTGTGAAGAGAGATAAGGCCCAAAGCAGAGGCAAGGTTGGAACAAAATTAGTCATTGTATATGCATTTTTATCCGTTTTGACAATGTAGAATTTTAATGAAGGAATGCTACAAGGGTTCTGCTCTGAAACAAGCAGTTTAATTCTTTCTGTAATTCAGAAAGCAAGTTTAAGTAATGACTTTATAATTCTTAATTATCATGGAAAAATCCTTTTTACATTCTCTTTTTCTTCATTACTCCAGTATATCCTACCAGAAATTTAATTTTCATTTTCAGCTTCGGCAATAATATTTTTCATTATTTGGCAAATAAAAAGCATTACAATGAATGAATTAGAGAGGGGCACATGCGTGAAATGGCCTCCTCTAGGTTGTACTTGTCTCAGTTTTGCATCCAAGCAACTTCTAACATTTTTCAGTGGTTGTAACAAGTGTTTTTCCAGCCTTTTTTCTCTTTACATGACAGCCCTGCACTCGGCAGCAGCCACGCACTCACTGCTTTTCACACTGCACTCCGTGGGATTCACAGCTGTTTTGTCCCCTCTGCCCCTCCCTGAAAACAAAACAGGAGTGGAAGCGACAAGGACGGATTTACAGCCAGGTCAGTGGGACGAGGATTTGTAAGGTCTGTTCTCATTCCGGCTGCAAGGGCTGTTGGGTGCCCAACACAACCCACCCTGGCGCTGAAGACAGTTGGAGTTGCGGAGATCTGCCTTAAAAAACTGGCTCAAACTTTTTCCAGTTCTACATCTGCCGCCCTACTAAATCCTGTGAACTCTGACACTCAGGTGGAACCCATTCAGCTGAAACTCCAGGAGACAATACACAACGAACAGCTCCTTCATCTCTGCCCATGTAGAAGTTAGAGTTTAGCACAATAAAATAAAATAAACCCAAACCCTCAGAACTAATTATCTGCAATATGTATTCTTATTTTTATATGATCTCGGCACTTGCCATCAAAATATCACGCTCATAAAAAATAGATTTGCCTCCTATACAGATGATCTATTACCACCACAGCTCGTGTTATTTCCTCAGAAGAAAATGAAAAGCTCCATTTGAAACTCACTTAGCAGCTGGTTATTCTGCATTTCATACAGAAAGCAACACCCGTAAAGGTGAAAATGAATAATGATCTCTTGGTGAAGAAGTCACAAAAATTCAAATGCAGGACTTATCCAGAGCTTTGATACTCCAATCCTCTTAGAGAGTTTATAAAATAATGCTCTGCACACTAAAAAAACCCCAAAATAAAATCATTCCACCCACTGTACAAAACCATAGGAAATTCACTTTATAAAAGAAAAACAAATTGAACAAATTTGGAGGCCTGGTAGGCCTGTAATTCATTAGCAGCAGCCCTGGGTCCCTCGGGAACAGCCTCACACACTCCGCAGAGCTGGGAAATGTGTAGTTAGGGACTGAAATCAGCTGAAAACTTGCAAATCCAAAGAACGGCTCTCCCTGTTTAATTAATTTTAACACTTCAGTTGGCTTTGGCAGTTCTCTCCCCTCGTGTTCTGCACCCAGAAGTTTGCTCCACTCCTGTTTCTTCATCAGACCAAGCCAATTCTCACTGCACAGCCCAGGCCACCCCCGTCCAGTCTCAGCCTCCTCCCGCACACACCATCCACCCACCCCAGCCCTGTCCACTTGGCATTTCTGTGGGGATACGTGATCCTACCAGACTGCAGAGCATCAGCTCCAACATCTGTGCCTCCCTAACACAGAGAGCCAAGACACACCACTCTGCAGCACAATGAAAGCAAAAAAAAACAAGGCAGAATGGACTTGGTCGTCTCTCTGAATGGCAGGGGGTTGGAACTAGATGGCCTTTAAGGCCCCTTCCAACCCAAACTATTCTAAGATTCTATAATTGAAACCAATCCCTCAAGGCCTGCACAGCCTCAGCTCCCTCCTAAGGTAACCAAGCCTGTCAGAAGGGAGACGAGATAGCAAAGTAACAGTGAAATCACGACAGTGCCAAAAGCTGTTGCATTTTGCAGAAAAATTCTCTCCTTGATAAATATTTTGCCACATCTTCACAGTTTTATAAAAAAAGACTCAGGTCCACATTCCGAGTTTTTCTTCTTCAACAGAGCTTGACCACAGACTCAGAAGCAAAGAAACAAACACATCCTCGTCCAGCAGAGAAGCTGCTGTGCGTGAAGTTTCATTGAGACAAACTCCATCAGGGAAAGAAGTTGTGTGGAACAACAGCGGACTTGGGCTGGAAACACAGTGATAAACATCTGAGCTGAGTTTACAGTCCAGTGGCAGTACAAATGGTGCTGAACACCTCTCACAGATCTGCCTGGCCTGGCTCAAGCCTGTCAGACTGAGAACTTGCATAAGGATTTGTGTGCAGCATCCCAGATTACCCATGAGATGCCGGAGCTATCACAGTGTGGGGTGGATTGCTGAAGTGGTGCAGCCAAGTTTAACAGGCAGGGACAGGAAAGCTTTCAGAGTGTAGACACACATGTATGAAAGTCACAACCCACCAGCAAAGGCTCATATTACCCCCTCATGTACGTACAATATGGAAAACAATAGTTGCATTCTAAATTTTTAATGTACCCCAATGTTCACAGGATTTTTTTATTTTTGCCAAAAGGGAGCTTCTAGGCAATGTTGCTGCTGGTGCACCTTAAAACATGCCATCTCTTTTTTAACAGCTGCAATGAATTGGGTGATGCACGTCAAGAAAGTCAGACTGCTTCTAGCTGCTGGGGTAAAATAGGTCAGGAGAGCAGGATACAAGGAGACTAACCCCCACTGACTGGAGTAACATCTAAAATTCTGGGTTGTACCCCATATTTTTCAAGCTGTCCTTCCATTAAACACCCAGTGCAGACGAGAAGTACAGAACAGCATATGGCAGCTATAAAGGTGTTCTGGCATCTGAAAGAAGCGATAAAAGCACTGGGGGAAAGCAAAGCTTCGAGGCATCTCATTCTCAGCCAAAAAGGGAATCATCCTCTGAAATGAAATGAATTGATGGGGACAAATATGGTCAGGGTCAAGAGGAATGATCCATATTAACTGCTGTCATGTCTGAAATATTGTGGAGCACAATCCAAACAATGAGAACATGCAGATACGTGTGGGTTATATTGAAAACATGCTGCTGCCAGGAAACAAAGCACAAACTAACCCATTCTCTGAATCTGCAGTGACTTGAGGGAAAACAAATAGATCTTTAACCAATCTGGTTCTAACTCCCTAAATTCCTCTTCAGTAATAGTAAAGGCTTAGCAATCATTACAAAAAAAAATACTTAGGATTTGCGTCTGCCCTGAAAGATCTCCAGTCCCCAAAGGACAACCTGTATCAAGACAGGGTAAAGCCTAAAAGAGGGGCCCTATTCCAGCAGCAATGCACTTCAGTCTCCTGTGCAAGATAATAAATGAGCTCAGGAGCATTTCACTACTGTGTAAGAACTGACATTTTACATGTAATGCCTGATTAATTTGTCCCTGAATCAGATAAAGACTTCTGGTCAGAAATGGGTCAGGTTGACCAGAACTAGCAGTTAGGAAGAGAAACAAGGATAGGAGGGATGAGCGAAAAACTGCAGCATCGCAGGGAATCAGAGCCATGAGCTGTGCACTCCTCCAGAGAACAATAAACTACTCGACAGGTACGAGATCACAGTGTTCTACCTAACCTACAAAAATCTTTCCTTTTTGCTTCAAAAATTATTAATTTTTCAACCTCCCATTAAAAAAAAAATATATATATATAAAGGGGAATAAAACCCTGTCACTCACAAACCCCACAGCATCTTCACCAGTACACCTTGGCAGACAACCTCCCAAGGAACATGCACAGGTAACAGACACCTTTGTAACACCACACTGACACTCCGCAATAGCTACTCCAGCTGAAGCCCCAGAGATAAATGCTACAAAAACGAGCCAAATTACAATGGGACTCTGTATAGCAGGGCAACAGAATATACAATTACTGTAACCTTGCCCTGAGGCATTTCAGAGGGAGATTAAAAAAAAAACAAACTAGCCTGCATTTAAGTATTTAACAGTTTTTTTTCTTAAGAGGAGAAAAAGAAGAGGCTCATTTTCCTGCTCCTTCCAAAGCAGGCAGCACTGGGATGGACTGATCAGGCAGAGGGAATGACGGTTCTCCTTCATGAAGGACAAGTTTGCTGGGCAGACAAATATTGCACACAGTGGTTTCCCTCTTGTACGGGAGGGAAGAAGGACAGTGCAGAATTGCAGCAGCTCGTTAGTAAATGAGAGAGGCAGATAATGAGTGGAGAGAAAGCAGTCACTCCCTTAGTCCAGACAATGACCACACTCCAGTCTGGAGAATCTTTTAGGGTCTCTGCAGAAATTGGTTCCCTTAAAGACTGTAGTATAGACCTTGAATTATCCCTGACACCATCCCTGCAGTGTCTGCCCCTCAATCACAGCCACGATTTGCAGCACATCCCGAAACGCCTGTGCCTGAGGCATGACAAATGGGTGGCACTTGCGTATTTATGTCAATAGGTGAAGACTCCACAGCCCATTTTCCAACACCAAGGGAAACTACAAGGAGGCTGGAAAGACCAGGCAGAGCCTCCAGAACTGGGTCTGCTAGGAACTAGTCCCTGCTGCAACAGAAAATCTTGTAGGATGTAAGCAGTGACATGGATTAATCTCTTAATAAAAATCTAATTTAGTTGTTTCTCCTGAAAGAGACATGGAATCCTGTTCCCACCCAAATATAAAGTGCTCAGTTATTAAGCTGAACTGGCTAATTCTTCGTAGGTACTTCAGTCTTGTTCAATAATATCCTCAACATCACCTTAACAGTTGAGCAACCAACCGAGAGAATGGCATTACTCCCAGGTACTGCAAACTAAAATAAATCTTTTCTTTTTTTTTACTTCTTTTCTAATTGGTAAAAAGGAACTTTTCTCTATGGATCCTGTCTAGACAACCATCATAAAGTCTCTGCTATCCACCACTTCGCTTCATTACACGCCCAGATGCACAAAAGCCTGGTTTTGAGAATATCAGACACAGAGAATACTACAATACTTCGTGCACATCTATGGGAGGTTAATGCCAAGTGAGGCTCTGGAGCATATGGCGAAAGCTGTGCAGCTTTGTGTTCGGAGCAGTAAGTGCCTGAGTTGGTTGGGAGTACAACAACTTCATCCAGTTCTGCTAGTGCCTCCCTGGCACTTCAGCTCCTGGAGCAAACACCCCTTAAATACGAGGCACATACACAGGAATGTGTTCATTGTTCCTCCCAGCCAGTATCACACAGAAACAGGGCGTTAAACAGAGCAGGGCAAGCAATTAAATGTTTGCATTGACAACCAAAGCCACAGGGATCCAAGGGGCTGGAGCAGGTGGGAAGTCAGTTCGGGACCCAACAAAATGCAGATCAGGTTTTGCATCTGAAACTCTGAGCCAACATCAGCTGTCAAGTAAAATGCTTGTGAAAGATATGACAGTTCATGTGGAAACCACAGGGAACTCCGAACTGTATTTGGTGACCACAGCCCACGGACTCACCTGCAGCTGCTTGGGGTTGCCATAGATGCTGCAATTGAAAAGCGGACCCAAGGAACACACACTTGTGCGTGCCAGCCAAAACAAAGAGCAAGAGGGGGAAAGAAGAAAATGAAGAGCACCAAAATAAAATCCCTCTGATCCTTTGAAATAAAGTGATTCCCCTGTTTTTCGAGGAGGAGGAGAAGAACCAAATTTTGAAACTGCGTTGCTGAGACATGTACCCCCCAAACGAATAGGTGTTCAAATCTCTTGCCAAAGTTATCACACTGAAGATGAGTCTGGCCAGTTTCCCCTCTATAACTGAGCTGCTCTTCAGGAGACAGCTCTAACTGCAAAGAACCGGTCTGTGAAAAAACATTTACAAACAGCATAGCATTAGCACAGATATCTGCTATTATTTCTTAAAAATGGGACTTTCTATTGCCCCACAGAGAAGCTCAAAGAAAAATAAATCTTTCCTCCTTAAAGATCTGAAGATGAAGAACCCAAAACTCTGTGATACCTCATAATGCAGCCCAATCCTCCTCAAGAGCTATTTTATGCAGAAACAGGCTTTGATGCAAGAGGAATTAAAAGGACATTATTAACGAGAAAAATTGGATACTACTTCATCTCATTGTCTCCAATAGTGCCATTAGCAGCACTTAAAATAATGATAATTCAGGATTATTTTAATTATGTTTCACGCTATTTCAGGGCACACTAATGAAGGGTAGGGATAAAGGAGCAGGTCATTCTGGTGGGCACTGTCAGTACTTCCCAGCACCCCACATCTGGGACGCAGAACTCAACTCCTCACCCTCGCTATTAATTCCCTGTTGACACCTCTAACTCAAGGGCTGTCAACTCCTAGAATCCTGGCCAAATTCCAACTGGATAATTAGATTGTGTCTAAAGTGCTTATTTATTTCCTGAGTTTTAATTGGATAAACACATACATTTTCTTTTCTGGATAGTCACGACTGTTGCTGAACATTTTTCAGTACTTTCAGAGTTTACTCCCCAGTTCACTGATGCTGCTCCAGGTCAAACCAACTCTATCATGTTCTAATTCTACGCTGGCTAATTGTCCACAGATTTCTATCGACAGAAACAGCACAACTAAAAAGAACAAAGGATTTCATCCTCCTTCAAAATTAGATCATAAAGCACTTACAAATCAAATTTTCCCCCTCTGTGTTTATTAATAATTTTGAAGCTTTTCTATCCTCAAACCTAGCAACAAATTAATTCTTAGTGTACCACTTGCAAATTTCATGCAAAATCCCATTATAACACAGCCTTCAGTTTAATAAAACACACTTTCATATGCCAATTTTTTTTTTTTCAGATTTCACTTTCATGCACCAGAACAATGTTCGTTTTATCTCCACCATCAGCAAAACACTATTATTAATCATTTATACTCCCATAAAGACGCAAAGCTTGAAGAGGTGTCTTGAGACACGCAGGACAGCATTCACACCTTTTTATGGGGTGTGAAGTTGAGAGGCGTAGAGAGGAACCCAAACTTCCACTTCACTGCTGCAGTCTCTGAATGATGAGTCAGAGTCCTCAGAAAACTTGCTGGACTATCTAAAGAACTTCAGTCCCAACAGACTCCTGAATTAGATGTCTGTGTCTCACGTTTTCTATTGGATTAACTGGAAAAAGTGTCTTAAGCTGCTGGATTTCTTAGGGGGGAAAACCCCTCATTGTCTACTATTACTTTTTACAGGGTCACAATTTTTTTGGTAATCAGACAACTAAAACACTAGTTTCTGCACATTTTTATAACTTTGACAATTACTTTAAAGCAGGAATAAAATGCTCAACTTGAATTTTCCTACTCATAACACATTAAGTATCTGAGGAAATCAAAAATTGATCCTTTGTGCAGCCAGTTTCATACTCATAATTAAAAAGCAGATTTTGATGTACAGTAAGCACATCAGACAGATAATTAATTGCCTTTATCGCACAGGGTACTCTGTTACAAATGTCTGTACCAAGAAAACTGAAGATACCGTTTCTACTGAGCATTACTAAACCCATTAGAAATACAACAGAGCAGAGCATTTTTGCTGTCCCTCCCTACTCCCAAGTATCCTGCTGAGAATATATTTAGCCTGAGATGGCTAAAAACCATAAATGTTGAATCATCATCACATTCTGGATGATCTTCTTTTAACCTAATCAGCCTAAACTAGGAACTGAAAAGTGTACGCTACTGAACTAGAGGCATCATCATGCACATCAGGTCCAGCAGATAAAAGGACTCTGAGGCACAGCATTCTACAGGAAATGAAGCGTCGGTGATGAACATCGGTTTCTCATTTTAAATATTAAAACAGGCCACGGGACTTTGCCCTTTCTAACTGGGACCGAGGAGACAATTTGAAAGGTTAATTAAATGACTGACACGTAAGGGCGACACGCTGCAGGATCTGCAGAGTAAGGCCTGTCCATGGAAATCCGCGGCTGTGAGTCTGCAGGCAGCATCCAGAGCAGGACCAAAAGTCACATCAACATAAGGACATTTGGGAAAGTTGAGGCAGATCCACTAATGGGGTGCAGTCACCGTGCAGGAGTCGCAGCACATTAAATCCCAGCAGGAACATTCCCACGGGAGAGCACAGACACCCTCCTGGGTTTTAGCTTTCGAGCTGTTTTTCTCCTCAACGTCAACATCCACACACCATTTAATGTGCTTTAACTTGTGCTGCGCAGCCACCACAGGAAAACTTCGTGGCACTTCCCAAAGCAAACAAGGCTGGTGGTTTTACACCACACATGTCTCACAACTGGAGTTTTTGTTTTCTCCACATCCACTTTTCTCCTTACAGATTATCTCCTTGTTAGAAGTATTGCTGAGCATGCAGCAGGTGTGGTGGAAAGCAGTTTGGCCCCATCCACTCCATCCTGAGAACGTGCAGCCCTTTCTGTCTCTCTGCAGCCCAGTCTCCACAGGCATTACTTTACGAAATTAAATACAACACAGCAGAGCTTTTGTGTTTTACCTGACTCGGATACAGGAGTGGTGAACTTCTCCCTTTCTGGATCTCCATATATATTAGTGATTGATGTACAAACACCTGGAAGAACTGTTAGTGCCTCACACAGTTTTACATCACTTACACAAGTGACATCTATTTTAATAAGATTCAAGCCATCATCGCCAAGAAACTTTTTTCCTCTCCTCTTTTCTCGAAATTTTTCTCATTTTTTTAAAGCAAGCTGGCCAAGAAACTGAAATCCACATAAAGAAGACTGAGATTTTTTCATCCTAGTTATTCAGTAGGGAAAAAGAAATCCATACATTTACTGCAGGCTTGGATTCCTACTACAATGTCTTGAAATGTCTTGAAATGTCTTCAACAATTCCATAAAAGCTTTGTAGTGAGAAATATAATCTGCCATACCACTACTAAGACTTCCCTCTGTTGTAACACAGGCCACCAGAGCAGTCCTTTGAAGCAGTAAACAAAAAATGCTCAAGGCATTAAAAACAGTATTTTGAAAAAGAAAAAAGAATTAAATGTTGGAAACAATCATAATTATGTTTTAAAGAGAGGGTTTGATTGCGTAACTCCAGTTACCTAGGGCATACTAAATACCAAATTCATAACTCTTCCCCGTAAGAGAGAAAATGGAAAAGTCTTAATAATCTAAAATATATTACAGTATCTTTCTCTATTTGGAGTGAATCAATGATATTTATAGCCCCAGAGGTATTGAATTTCTTTTGTATCAAAGAACACCAATAATAATGTACAAGTCCATTATGGAAGTGCATCTCAAGAAAGTGAGCACTGACTAAGACTACAAAAAAGGGAAAAATCTAAACTCAGTATCTATGATCCCAAGAAAACACGTCAATCTTCTCCCACCAGATGCAACAATCAAATAATCTCAGGTGTTTGTAGCTCACCATAAAAAATTGGAGACAAGTAACTATCAAGACATTTTACATAGTTTGACAGGAAAACTTCACAGCTTAACTTCACCAAAAAAATATTCTAAGCAAATGAATTGCTTAAAAAATTAGGCATATATATAGAAGAAAGAAACAGGAGACGGCAGAGAGTTTGCATTGATTCGGGAATCTGATGTGATTCAGAGATACAAGCATTCTCTGGAGGCAGGACGAGAAGGTTTGACCAGCAAAGACGAAAGCATCTGGCCTGGGAACTCCACAGACCTTCAGCTGAACGATTTTTTGCCTGCAAAAAGAGCAGTTCACTTTATGTTTGCTCCCTGGTACCTATGAAGAATGTCCTCAGGCATCATCCAGCAGTTACAGAGGGGATCGATGGGAGTCCTTAAAGTAATTAGAAGTGCTGGAACGTCAGCAGCAGATGATGCCATGAAGGACAACGCATCCCTACCCTACAGTTAACAGGAGATGCTAATTTTGTGAAGTCTTTTCTTTTGTGTTCTGCTTTCTACATTAAGTATATAAAGCAGAGCCCAAGAGAAAAGACCCACAAAGAACTCAGCAAGCAGGGCATCACAACAGGATTGGTTACCATGGCATCAGCATCCAAGTTATATCCCACCGCAAACTACTCAACACCTTCTTCCGTGGGACTTTTAAATACTGGCTACGGCAGTCAACCAACTCAAATAATGGGAATTTAAGCACTTACGAAGCTAGACTTAGCTTGCTTCTTTTGAAAAATCAGCATCTAACTTGATTCCTGTTTTCAAGGACAAAAATACCGCCTCAGCCTAAGGCTGTCCAGGCCACGGTGCAAATTCCAGCCGGTGCTAAGAGCAAGCTCAGCACATGGGCCTGATACCATCCTGGGGCAGCACGTGCCATGGAACCCACCACGGCTACTCAGCAGGGAGACAACCAGGACAAGAGTTCTCTCAAGGGTCTTCATAAAGAATAGATTTCCTCTTTAGAGGAACAACAGATATTGGGCGCAGCTAAGCAAAAACTGCTGCTTGTATCACCAAGAAGAATTAAAACGTTGTGCCCAGTGCACTCCAGCTAGCCCAGGAGACAGTGTTCTTGCCCCCAGAATTTTCTGGGTCAAAGCATAAAGCAAGCACATGGAATGGAAATGAACATAACAAATCAGTACTTCATGAGCTATAAGCAGCATTGCTGGCCTTCTAGAATAATAACTGATTATTGTGAAATTGTGAGAAGTCATTACACTGTAAAGGAAAAAAGATCCTGGATATCAGAAAGGGCTCACACTTAAATCTATATGCAATATGAATTCATTTTGTTTCTCTTTATACTTTGCTATTCTTAGACAGATAACGGCTTCATGAGACCTGATTTATTGTCCATATATATCAAAATAGGAATGTGCTCTTAGGTTTTCAAAGCATTAAATGAGATTTACTCCACAGTAACTTCATTCTGACTTACCGAAGCAGGATTTTCCATGCCCGGCACTTCTGCCACAATAGAAAATCTTCTCCAAGAAATGCAGAGCTTAGTGAAAAAGTTACTATTACCAGTGTCTTGATACTTAATATTGACAGCCCAGGCCAGCCAACGTAGCTGTCTATGACTAGAACTGTCTGGAGGAAATAATGGATTAAAGGAGTGGAAACAGCAGAACACAGCTGAAAAGAGGTGAGTGCTCTCCTCAGTACCCGAGGGCTCTCAGCATCCCAGGCTGCTCCCCCAAGGTCCCCACAGCCAAGGCTGCTCCCTGCCCAGTGCCAGGGCAGGAGGTGATGGGCATGGGGCTGCTTTTGGCTGGGAGAGTTAATTTTCTTCATGATATGGGCCATGGTTTGGATTTGTGCTGAAAATGGTTTGATCACACAGGGATATTTTGGTCACTGCTGGGCAGGGCTTACCCAGCCTCAGGGCCTTTTCTGCTCCTCACCCCACCCGTGAGGAGGCTGAGGGTGCACAAGGAGTTTGGGGGATATTTCAGACCGTATGGTGTCATGTTCAGCATACAGAGCTGGGGCAAGAAGGAGGAATTGGGGACACTCAGAATTAGGGCATCTGTGTTCCCCAGTCACCACCACATGTGATGGAGCCCTCATTTCCCGAGGATGGCTGAACACCTGCCGATGGGAAGCGGTTAATGAACTCCTTACTTTGCTTTGCTTTTGTGCACCACTTTTGCTTTCCCTGTTGAACTGTCTTTATCCAGGAGTTTCCTCACTTCTACCTTTCCCACTCTCTTCCCCATCCCACTGCAGGGGAGTGGGTGAGCAGCTGTATGGGGCTGAGCCGCGGCCGGGGTTAAACCATCACAGGCACGAACTGAAATGCAGGAAACTCCACTGAAACACAAGCAGAAACCCCATGATCCCCACAGGTGACTTCCAGTCTCAACTGCTTCACGGTTCTGTGACCTCCAACACGTTTGCTGTTCACGTACGTGAGTATTACTAGCACAATATTTAATAACTATATCCTTAGCTATGTATGGATTTTGAATCCAATTTAAGAGAATGATAAAACATCCTGGATTTTAATAGGTCGTCACAGTGACAGTCGGGTCAATACAATCCCTGATTCATTCCTCACGTTGCTTTCTTCTGTTCTCACAGAATAAATCATGCCAAAAGAACATGTAAGTGTTTTATACCATTTTAACTGCAGTATATATAAAGTTATTTCACAACATTTCTCTGAAAGAAAGAATGTATTTCCCATACTAGAGAAATCAGAGAAACTCAGGGACAACTTCTAACGTGATTTTCCAAGGGCTAGGTATAGCTAGGTAATAACTGAAACATATTCATGAAAAAAGCTAAAATAGCAACAATAGGAAATCCTTCACACAGCACACATTCATGAAGTACTTTACTAGCTTTGGCCACTATTCCAACGATTTACTCATAACCAAAGGGAAAATCCAGATTCTAATTCTGAATGCATGTACAGTCCAGACCCTTTGTCTGCATTTTGTGTCAGGTGCTGCTGAGTACCTACTCGCTACTTGTTTCACTGCTCCATAAAGCTTTGCAACACTAAATTCTATGCAAATAGCTCTAAAATTATGCAGTTAGAAGAAGAAACAAGCTGTGTCCATCACTTCAAAGATGTGCAGCCGTGAAGAGATATTGCTCTGTGCAAGCAGCGTTTCTGTTCTGATTCCCTCCTTTTTAGACACTCAGGGATGGACCAGTACCTATTGCAAGATACTCAAAACAACAGCTGAACATCTTCCTCTTGCTCTGCTTTTTTTTACTGCTCAAAGCTGCTTCTTCTCCAAATCCCAGCCCTGAGAGGTGAATGTTTTGCCTGTTACAACTAGGACCCAGCAACGTTTGTCTTTATCCAGCTGTTTTCTTCCTAATATTATTTTAAAGAGTTGATATAATAACAAATGGACTATTCAATATGTGCTTGATAATGGCTCAGGCAGCCTCTGACAACGGGGTTATCACATCCCTCTGATAAGTTTCATGGGAATCCATAACATTCCCCTGAACTGTCACCAAAGAACAGGTTGCAAGGGAATGAGGTCTTCCCGAGGAGCATATTATAAAGGCAGCTTTTATGATACACATTAATGGAGGTCAGAGGCAAGGCTACTGTTCTCATTTACGAAGGGAAAACACTAGATCATAATGATGGCATGAGGATGGGGAGAATAATAAAGTCATTTCCCTGGTTCAGGAAAGATTAGCACATTTTGCCCAGTTAAGTCCTTTTCACTATAAAAGTACTGCCTAAAGGTGCCTTTAAGAATAGATTTGCAGACAGTTAGAACTAGGTGTGTGTGTCACATCAATTGCAGGAGGTGAGTTTTTGCCCAAAAGTTATTAGGAATAAATACCCCATTCAGAGCAGAAAATCGATTCAATGCTCATGGCATTTCTTGATTGAGAAGACATGGCTCTTCGGATCAGGGCAAACAAACAGCTCCAGAATTAGACCAAAACATTAACAACAGTAAGTTTTAATTTCTGGCTTTTATTAGGAAATTTTATATGGTATTAAAATGCACAGTGACAGTTCAAGTTTCTTTTTGAGCTTGTGGATACAAGCAGTGACCCGTGCTTTTGAGGTTATGTTAACAACTGTCAAGTGCATACTTGTTCCTCACATAATTCTTCTCTAAATTACCTTAAGATAAAAGAAGCAAAAAACAGCCAGGTAGAATCAAACATGACTGCTTCCTATTAAACCCTGTCAGTTCCACCAGATCTCACCAACCCTGGATCAAAGGCAGTCACACTTGGACACTTTTCCTTTAATAGCAGCATTCATGCCTGGGCAGTGCTGGGAGCCTTTAGCTGTGTTCTGATGCTATCTCAGCACTCGAACGAGTGCTGCACATTGTACTTGGTGTCTGTGGCTTTGTAGCTTCATTCAGTTCTGAATGAATACTGAATAGTTGGTAGAGAACTACAAGTACTTCAGAGAACACCTCTCCCTTTACAGCAGGTGGCAACCCCAAGCTTGTTGCCATTTAACTTTGGAAAGTCAGAATGCAGGAACGTACAGCACTTAAAGACTTTTATAAAACTTAAGGATTCTCAATTAACTGCCCACAGTCTTATTCCCAATGCCACCCTAGCTCAGAAATCCCATTTGAAACTGGCCAGAAGAGCCATTAGAAGAATCAAGTCTTAAATTCAGAGCAGCAGATTAAAGGTGTGTTAAACTGTAAGGTTTAAGCATTACGGTAAAAGTAAACAGGTCACAACCGTGACCTAGAGCAGTGCAGCTGCCAGTGAACAGCTGAAAACTCTTCTTGAGTAAAAAGGAAAATTATCGCCCTAATTTAGAAAGGTTCTCAACCCAGCAGAGGTACCTGCCAGCACTCTCATCTCAGCTTTATCAGATAAGTGGATAGGAGAGCACCCCAGTGCATTCCAGACATATACATTATTAACTTTTATCTAAGGCTATTAAAATTTGGAGGCCAGTATGCTGGGTTTTCCCATTTAAACAAAAAAGCCTGTCCCCTGAATATGCTTCCTGGGCATTCATTTCCGTGCTCCATGAGAGAACGCCCACTCTGCTCCCTCAGCAAACACCCCTGCCAACATTCCATGTCTGTGATCAAAGTTTCTCTTGGTTTTCAGCGGGGATTTTGGAAGCACAACCTTCAGATGTAAAGGAGCGTTAAAGAAAAAAAAATAAAAAAACAACACTGAAACCAAACCCCTTGTGTTTTGAAAACCTTACAGTAACTCCAAAGACTTGCCTAATACATGCACCAAAATCCTACATCTCCAGGCTTTAGCTTATTAAATAGGGAAAAAAATGTAAAAATTCATGACCTGGATGAAAGTATCGTTCTTTTCTGCAGTGTTCCCAAGTTTTTGAAGTTGGGGACTTTGTTCTGAGCAAAACTACTTTGGTAGTAACTCTGTCTCCACTGGATGAAAATCTGTGTCACAGAACTATCCGACCTAGTTTGGATCCACTGTCCAGTTCTGCTCTAAAGAGAATCGTGATTAAACTCAGAGTTATTCTGCACTTCTTTTGAGGGTTGAGCCATTCAAATTAGCTATTAGATCCTTAGCAAAGTGGGTATGAATATCTTGCAGCTTTTGTGCAAAACTCAGACTAGTAGATGTATCAAGGACTATAATTTCTAGCATTACACAAACCAATTAACCTTTGCCAGCGGTTCACACTATAGAGAACTAAATATAATAAAACATTTTAAAAGTATAGTTTAATTCATACTCAGAGTGGTTTCTCAGAGGTAGATATGCACTGAATCACAGCATGTTACTACATTGTTCTGTGTTGCTCTACAAGGTTCAAATTAGACTCTCTCAGCTCCAAAAACCTGTATCCAAACCCTGGCCCTTGTTTCTCCTACATTAGCTACTTCTTCTGCCGAAAAAGCCAACAAATAAACATAGAGGACACAGAGAGTTTCAAAAAAATAAACTGACATCTTACAGAATTGTTCACTTCTACTCTGAGCAGGTGTAAATATTTATAAGGATTCAAAACATTACGCGTTTTTGGGTTAGCAAAATACGTGTATCTTTCATGTTTGAGAAAGTGGAAAGAAAGGTAGGTAGGTGGATAGAAAAGATGTGTGTTTAACAAATTCCATTCTCAATTTCTGAGTTTGTAGACAAAGATGCCCACACAAGACACTCATGGGATTCTCTACGAAACAAAAAGACACCTGGCAATACCAGATAAAACATCTTATTTGTATGACAACTTGTATTATTAAAAAGTGGGCAACCTACTTAATAACCAAAAGATGAAAACTATCAACCTTTAAAGTTCTCTTTCTGCAAACACATCTTTGGAAGACACAGAAATACGTGAAGGCCGATCAGGCAGTCAAACACGAGGCTAACAACTCCCCAGGACCAGGAGGTGCACATTTGGTACAACTGATGGCACACCTCCCCCAGAAGTTACACATTCCTGCAGAAGGCAGACTGGAGCCTGATGAACCAAGTGGGTATTTGAGCCAAGAGTTCATTAAAACAACCTGAAGTGTGTCTGCTCACAGATCTCGCCAGCAACACACAACCCAGAACAGATTTCCCAAAGGATTACCCACTTTCCTCCCTTTAACAAGTAAATTGGCTCAACCACAGTGATATTTTAGTGTCTTACTGAAGGTCTATTTAGGATGTCACTGTTCTTTAACAAAAAAAAAAAAGGTTTCCATCACGCTTCATCTCTGCGAGAAGGAACAAGTGCACTCTGTGTATGGATTGGATATTGAATTGCAGAAAGCTCATTTGAATTTTAAGATCTGATACAAATTATCTCCTGCATGCACAGACCTGCACATTGCACTATCATCAGTTATATAGGCACAGAATGTCACATGGAGAAATACCCAGTGCATAAATGGCACTTTTGGGTGTGTATATTTTTTCCAAATTAGCCTTGTTTTAATTGTCAGAGGGATTATCTTGCTCTAGCGGTCTGTTCTGTTGGTTTCCTTGGTGTTTATCAGCTATGAAGTCAAATGCCAATCGTCAAGTCTATTCAGCTTCCCAGGCCCTCCTCAAACTCCTCCCTCCCTTCGAAAAAGAACTGAGGGGAAAAACGAAAAGCTTCCAGCTGACCATCCAGGAGTATCTAATCTAACAGGAAAAGGTGAATCCTATATGACACGCATTTTGTGGTCGGGTTGATGGGAAGCCTGAGGGTGTGAAAAAGGCAGACCAAAATCCTTAACAAACCTATAAAGTGAAAAAAAAAGCAACATCTGCCCATGGAAAAATAGGAAAGGCAGGGTCTAATACAGACTGACACATCATAACTAGTGTTTATGTATATTGCCAAAACCATTGCCCTCTGAAATTTCTAAGTAAATTTCAGATTTCGTCTCTTAATCAGTTCAGCATTCTGCTCTTGTCCAAATGCCTTGTCAAAAGGCATTACCATGACTTAAAAACTTGGAAGTTCAGAGGAATGCTAGAGGAACTTAAGCAACATCTATGAAACATGGCACTTCTCATCTTAATTTTAAAACAGTTTTCGCTTTCATGATATGAGGCACTATGTTCTGTGCCCTCAAAATTTACACCACCTCCCAGGGCTGAAATAAGAAAGCATGTTGAATAATTCCTCTCTTATCACTTACCACTGAAGTGTAAAGTAAATTTGCTGCTGTTCAATAAAATTCCTCCTTGAAATCACAAGTCTCTCAGTTACTCTTTCTGTCTCAGTGGCATTGAGTATTCCAGGTCAGTGCACAGGTTAAGTGAACAACCTCACAAATGCAGAAATAACACAAACTGAGATTGTTCCAATTTCCCCACAGTAGCACTTTGAAAAAAGAAAATAATCAGATCTACCATCTCCTTCCAGATCCGCACCCCCGTGCCTTTTATTTATTTAAGATTTTCCTTCTTATGGCCTCCTTAATATGACTGGCTCTCCCTCAAGCATTCATTTTGTTCTCATCCACAGCATCCCCACTCTCTCCGAGCATTCCTGTCGGGAAGTGCCTTCTCCCAGGGCCAGTCTGATCTCATCAGTGGTTGGTTAAAGCTCTCTCTGATAATGGATTTGCTGAGTTCTGACACTCAGTATTCTGACACATGGGGTTGTTCCCCCCACACGCACACTTTTTTCCCCTCTGTACTCTAAGTAGTTCATTAACCCCACATAACTGCCAATTAAGAGATTTTTCTCCTCGAGAAGGAATGTTCTCTCTATGAAACCCATTTAATTACAGAAAAATGCATAGCTTAAATATAACAACCTCCTCTCCTGTTAATTCAGCTGTGGTGAATTTTGCATGCTCTATTTTATCCTCTGGTTATGACATAAAGGAACGTTGAAAAATACTTCTTTTTCTTTCCCCTTTCTAAAAAAACAATTATTTAAAAGTGCCTGCAAGTTGGGTAAATCCTGATGGTTTCACTCCTTTAGGGATTATTCCCACAGAGATGAGAAAGCACAACTTTGGGAACTGCCAGAAGTGAGTATTCTAAGAGCATCTGTGGGTCCCGTGACTGTAGTAGCAGAATGCTCACAAATACTTGGTGTTTTTCTCCTAGACATGTTCCTGTAGGAAGAAAAGTCATTTTCCATTTCCAGGATGACTGTGAGCTTAGGCTATTCATCCAGGCTGACTCAGGACAGATGTGAACAGGTACAGGACCTAAACCTGGCTCGCTCCTCGCAAGAGGCAAATGCTTTGATACCCTGTTCCCAAACTCCTGCAGAGACAGCCCCACAGTCCCAAAAGAGACTGTCCCTGTTATCAGCAGATCTTCAAGGCAAGCAGGAGAGAGGCAGGGAAAAAAGATTCAGTTATCAAAAAGGGTGAAAAGTATTATTACTGTGTTTTAGACACCATCACCTATTTGGCATAATTTGACTAGATGCAATGGCAGAAAGGGGTGGGGGGGTGTGTTAACAAAGAAAAGCTTGTTTGGTCGTAAGAGCATTTTTACAATACTAAAAAGCCACTGCCTTCTCAAGTTTGCTTTCCAAGTCTGATTCTCAGCTGGTATAAATTGATAATGTTGCTCTGATGTAGCTCTTTTTATGTCTGCTCTGCTCTCTGCAGTGTTCTTGGCACAACGCACAGCTATCGTGGGGTCTGCTGCATGGAGAGCGAGCACCCCATTGATGATATAAGCAGAGTAATTAAAACTCATATTTAAAGTTATGAACTCTGGAAAGAAATGTATGCAGATCAACAGTTCTCAAAACACAGCCTCTAATTAAAAAAAAAAAAAAAAAGGTGATGCCATTTGAATGCATTTATTCCCAGGCAGCAGCATTTTCATTCCTGTACCTTTCCCTTGAGTGTAGGATCACAAGGGTCAGCCAACAGAAAGCATAAACAGGATTAGGTGCAAATTAATCCCTACCTTCCTGTTGGGAACTATATGGAAAATACACATCCAGGCATTGCACTGGCTGTTCATTTCCACAAAGCTTTCAGTATCCATCTCCTGCACGCAGTTTCTTGTGGAATGTCTCCTCCTCACCGCTGCCAGCAGGTAAGGAAAATTTCAAAGTGCTGCTTGGTCAGCATGACCTCACTCAGGAGACGAAGCAAATGAGCTGAACACACCTGCCCAGCGTGTTCCCTGTCAGACAGAGCCCAAAGTAGCTCCCCAACTCCAGTTCCTACGGAGCAGTGCGGCACACAAATCACCAGGCGGCCCTATTATGTAGCAGTCATTACCGGGGACAGCCCAGCCCTGCGCAAGCCCCGGCTTTCGTGCAGTGCATCGCTGCCTGATTATTTGAATAAAAATGTTTCCCGTGGAGACAGCTCCCCGCGGCTTACACCTTGTTGGGGACAAAAGAAACGATCCGGAGACGCTGTTAACCTCTGGAAAGATGTCAGAAAAGGCTCGGCTGAAGACAGGAGAGGGAACGGTGGCAACGACTGATTGTTTAGGGCAGGATTCGTCGTGGTTAGCAGGACATAAACTCTGCTTTTGGGAAATTCATTTAGGGCATTTTCCCCTTCAGAGCCTGCAGTGGGATAACCAAGATGAGAACTGACCCTGGATGCAATTTGAAGGATGGCATCCTGCATTAAAACATAAAAACTATTCATACAATGTCTTCCAATTCATTTTACTGGCAACTGAAGCAATTTATTTCATATTTTTGGAAATCAGATTTTAGCTCAAATACATGTGCATATAAGCAACAATTCTCACTGTATATCACAAGTTTAACTACCCAAAGCTTGAAGCTTCTACAGAATTATAGATGCACATAAAAAAGTTCCTATTCTTACACCCCAATTAAAAAGAAACATATTTTCAATTACATTATCTCTCTCCTGCGGACCCAGTCACTAAAATGTGCAGCAAAAGCAACTGGATTTACAGCCCTGGACTACTTGGGGACAAGAAGGGATGTACAAATGCAAGCATCAAATTACTTCAAAGTGGCACCAGTACTAAGTTTTTATACCGCTAATTTACCTGCTCAGGTTAATGTGATCAGTCAGTGCATAAAGCTGAACATCTGTGTAAATCCTTGCTTGGTCAGGACTTGGTCAACAGTTGCAAAAGTAGCTGCCATAATTAATGTCAATCTTGAAACGATTGGGATCCTGCACAGCTAAGTA
Organism: Cephalopterus ornatus; assembly: GCA_013396775.1. Taxonomy (NCBI): domain Eukaryota; kingdom Metazoa; phylum Chordata; class Aves; order Passeriformes; family Cotingidae; genus Cephalopterus; species Cephalopterus ornatus. The sequence goes on from VZRE01011981.1 coordinate 180,022, forward strand.
CCTTCTTCAGGCTGTAGCACACCAACTTCATAAAGAAAACCCCATCCCTGTGTATTTTCAGATGTGCTACATCCAAGTCACTTGGCACACATTGCTAAGGTGAGCCAATTTCCCCAGGATCAGTAGGCACTGATGGAACACAAGCCACTCCAGCTAAAAAGGAAATCTCTGAGGGCCGGAGATTAAGCTCTATTTGCCTTAGGTCAGGAGATCTCCCCTGGTCCCCAGTGACCACTTGTGTACATCACACAGCCCTTGCACAGCTCGGCAAAACTGGCGGCCAGAGGAGACTTCAGTGCCGGAATTCCACAGGGACTGCAATTCAGAAGTGAGATACTTTAGCTCAGATTAAGGAAGCTTCTCCCTCATTTGCCTGGAGCCTGACTGAAGCATTACATGGGCATCCAGGAACTGCACCAACAGGTAACAAGAAAATATCAAAACATGAATCTTATCATTTCACCCTCTTTTATGTCACAGGTCCTTAGCAGAGCAAAGCATGAGATGTGTCTCAGTGCAAGGTTAGGTCTCCAAGGGAGCTTCTTGGATTACCAGCCAAGTCAGAATCCCGCTCTAAATCTCTAAGATATAAATCACTAATATTCTCTCACATTACAGTGACATTTTAATTGCATTGCATATTTTAATTACTCAACTTGGGTCTTAGCTAAGTTGACTGTATTTCTTGATTTCTTTGTGGTATTTAGTCATTTATTATAAATTGTCATGGTTATTTCTCAAAGTTTCATTTGCATATCTTCATTTCCTTGCTTAATGTAGGCCCAGAATTTGATGGACATTTGCAGATATTCAGACACTTCCACAAACAGGAGACAGAACCGTAACATCCAATGCAGATCTCAGTGTACTAACACAAGAACAAGCATCAAAACAAAACCACAAAAACTGTCAGAAGAAAGTCACCATATTAAAATTTCTATCAGTTCTGCCCAGAGAAGATTCACCTCTTGCAGGTATATTGGTACTAGACCCTTCAGAATATGCATTATGACAGAAATCTTCCCTTTTGTATGCAAGTGTTTCAACCCAAAAAAAACAAAAAAAGCATCTGTATGCAAGAAGTGGATGTCAATTCTGATGCATATGCTTTGTAAGAACATAAAATGAAAATGCACCGTGCTTGCTCTGCCCTGCAACACCTGTTAACACTTCCATCTCAGCGGTTATGAAAATCAAGCCCAGAGAAATAACCAAAGATTTTCAAACCTTCACTTGAATAGAAAATAGCATTTCCTTACTTTTACACTATAGTTTCTTGGATGGTTTTCTTGAACAACATGAAAAAAATAATGATCCTAGCAATGAAGAGCCCTTGTAATAACTGATTTCTACAGTTCAGAAAGCACTGCAAATTCAAGTTGGCATTTAAACATCAGCAGAAGCTGCTCACAGCCACACATGTTATCTCTCTAAGAGCACTATTCTTTATATATCTTCTACTTGCATGTGAAGATGTGAAAAGAAACCAGACCCTACTTGAAGTCATAACGAAGATCAGCACCAATACCCACAGTGCATCAACCTACAGGAGCCAGTTGGTCATTTATTAATTGTTACTCCATCATTTCAGGCACTGCTCAAATTAAGTCACCCCCTCTCCCCCTTGTTTTCCACGTTGAATAGGGGCTGAAGTCCCCAGCAGGGATTAACAAACACAACTCACACTGCCTAGGCTGGGAAAACAAAGCTTAGGCCAAGCAATTTAAAAGCAAACGATATGGGACAGAACCGTTGTTACATAAAGAGCTGCTCGTGTTCTGCGACTCAGTTAATGTCAAGGGGGAAGAGAAAGGAAGCGGAAAATGGTCCCTGTCATAGTGCAGCTTGTCCCGTATAATGAGGTTCAAGTGGAAACTTGTGTAATACGATATTAAAAGCCGTACTTAGTTCCTTTTCCTCCAATCCAATGGAATCTACGCGTAGCCATCAAACACAACCTGTGGTAAACCCATCCTTCCCTCTTCCTGGCACAACACCTGCTCCTGTGCTGAAGCTTCCCAAGGAGCTGCAGCACTGCCAACATTAAGGCCCTTCACTCTCACCGTATGTGAGCCAGGAGCACTATACTGTAATAAAGCAATCCATCAGCACCCACAGCTCCCACCCCAGCTCTTCCAGTCCTCTTAATAAGCCCTTTAGTGACAACCACTCCACGTGTCACATTCACAGCAAAAAGCAAATTACCAGGAATCAGAACATTTCTATTTGAACTCAGTGATTCCTAGGAAAAGTCATCATCTCCTCTCCCCTGCACTTATCTTTAAGTAAACCAAAAGGAGTCTGAAGGTTTGTGTTTCCTGATGATTTTATCATACAAATCATGGGTCAGGAAGCTGTTTAGATGCTCCAGTGTTCTTATACAAACTATTCCTATACAACATCTTCCTCCTATGGCTTGTTTCTTGTTGGGCTTATTATTTTCATTTTGTAGTTCATTCTCAGGACATGCATATTCTCTTTGAATAACAACTTTTCAAAAATGGAAGTCTTCTGTTCGCAGCAGCAATCACAGCGCATTCCATTAAAATAGAGCTTTTAACAATATCTGTGATTAAATCAATTTGGTTTGCCCTTTCTAAAATACTCTGGAACTCTCAGAAAACATACTGCATTCATTTATTTCCAAACCAATATAGCAAGTACAATGAAAATAAAATGGCATTATATATTTGGAGAGATTAGACATGAAAAAAGCACATGTAATTAACTGTACCTAGCTGGACAGTAAATGGCAAATAACTCCAGCCTGCCTTTGCAAATAGGACTCTTGATTTTCTATTTTGTGGAATGTATCATATGAAATAACAGAATATTCACAAAAAACAAACAACATTGCTGCTGCACCAGAACCCAGGACTGCCTATTGAAATAGCTCCTAGGGAAACAATTAAAAAAGCAAGTATTTAATTCACCCAGGAAAAGACAAAAAATTTTGAATCATGGTTAACTGTAGCAACAGGTAGGTTTTTACGTCTTAGAAGTAAACTCTGCAGCTCAGAAGCCAGTGAATTAGTTCATGTTTAATGCTGAATTTAAGAACCAATGGCAGACAACGAAGATGAGCAGGTGAAGAGAGCGAGAAACATCTCAGATTTTATGACTGCTTGGGATTGTTACATGTAGTAGAGCACTAATATATTTATCTGCTTACAAAAGTGATTTACAAAGGAGGGATGATGACTAGGACATGACCAGCTACTCTGAACAGTGCTCCTCAACCTGATGGAGTGGGATCAGACAGACAAGAATGGCATCTCCATGAGACAGCCAAAAAAATCCCGTTACCTCAACTGCCAAGAGCCAACACAGCAGATCTTCGCTATAAATCAAATGAATTTGAGCCTTCAGATATTTTTATTTTAATAACCTCACCAGCAATGTCTTCTTTTGAAATTAAAATATATCTGCCTTAGTGGTTTTCCGTTTTCCTTGTAAAACAATGACAGCTAATAGGAAAGCACTGTCATGTATCCTGACTAAAGGTAATGTATATGTGACAGCTGGGTGATCATCAGTAGGAAAGTATTTCCAAAAGACAAAAAAGAATAATTAAAATGAGCCTGCAGTCCTGGCTTTGGATTTAAATGTTTAAATGTTTTAATTTGAAAGAACAATGGCTCCTTGAAGCTCCTTCACAACCAGCTCTGACAGCCTGTCATCTCCTAACCAGCCCCAAGTAAGAGTTGTGCAAGTCTGAGCGCCAAACAGCAGATTACGGCTGATGATCCTTAAAACAGCAGCGACGCTTCCAAGAGAGCACCGGAGATGAACGAGGCTTTGCAACCTCTTGAAGCATTTATTCCAATAACGAAGCCTCTTTGGAAGTCATCATCATGGCTAGGCTTCGCGAACGAAGATTTGTGAAGGACTCTACCCACGCTTGCTACAAGCGCGCTGATGGCTAAAAAGGCCAATGCGAGATAGACACGTCCGGTTGCAAAAGGCACAGCAGAATGGCTCCCCAGGTGGTACTGAAAGGACACGGTTCTTTCTGCGTTGCCTTTTCTCCTCGAGAGTGATCCTGCGTGTATTTTCAAAAGATATTGCAGCATTGTGAATAGTGTGTCTCCAGGCCTCCCGACTGGAGGCCAGAGCAGACCAGTGATGGTGATCGATATGGCCAAGGCTGAGATGTTGTTTCAGGGAGTCCTTATATCTCTTTGGAAGTAAAGCTAATGAGAACAACACAGTGAGCCCGGATCTTGTTTCACTCTCCACATGCAGCTTGTGGCACCGCACAGCAAAGCCCTGAGTGTGCTGCACCCTGCCCACTGAGTTTACGAGTGACTAGCAGCCTTTCCCACAGCTGATGGGCTCCCTTTTCCATCAGACAGCTCATCCCAGAACACAGAGAGGCTCCCAGGTAATGGGATGGCATAGGGATCTACCTGTGTTCACCACTGAGCCACGTGCCCATCAATGGCAAAAGATTTGCAGCTACAGCCAGACAAGAGTTTGTCATTGAAACACAAGGCTTCACTCAAGAAGCATAAAAAGCAGCTAAAAGTTTCCTTTTTTCCCATAAAAAACTGACTTCTCCTTCCTGTGGAAGATTCTGCCTGAAAACAATTTGATTTATCTAGGTTAACAAAATATTTTAAAACAAAGAACTTTCTTTTTCCCTAAACAGCTCCAGGACAAAAGAAAAAGGGTCCCTTTGCTAGTGAGCTGTTTCAAACATTTCACAGCACTCCTCTGCCGCCTCCTCTTCTCTCTCTGAAGAGGATCATCCTCCCACTGAAGCTGGTGGCTTCACACAGGCAGGAATATGCTTCAGATTAAGGGATTCTACATTTTCCCTCTCTCTTTTGAGACAGACACATAATGAAACAGTAGTAGGATGGTAATTATCTGCATTAAAGAAGAAACTCCAAGTCCTCATCACAAAACACAAATGTGTGCACGTCCAAAGTGTCTTCCACTTAACTACAAGGCAGAAATCAACACTCACAGGATCAGACCCATCCACAGTGGCCCATGAGAAAGCCTGGATAACAGATGGGTTGATTGCATTTCAGTGACATCAGTGTCACAGGAAGAATTGTTTCCGGATCCTGTTTCTCCATTGCATCCTTTCATGATAAAGCAAAAGGAAACACAACAACACAGGGTTTTAATGTCGCAGATGCTTATTAGAGAAAGGCCAAGCATTCAAAGATTGAACCTTGTCAGCCAGCAAGGCAATGCATCACCTGGCTGAAATAAAATCTTCTATCCCTGCTGAACTGTCTTTAGCCACACAGCTAAAAGGGATTCTTTTTTTTATTTATTTTAGATTATATGATTCCTTAAAGAAAACACTGCTGTAAATATTTCCTTTAAATAAATACTTTTGGATTTGATAGACTTACTAGTGGCTAAAATAAATCCATCACAGCAAAGTAAGAAGGGGAAGTACCAATCAAAGTAGTTTGCTGTGATTTGGGATTCTGCCTTCCTTTAGCTGTTTTAATTTTTCTACTGTCTGAATTATTTATTTCTTCTCCCCTTCAGGGCATGCACATCATGCTTCAAAACCAGTAAGAATTTGCAATATCTTTTTTGTTTGTTTGTTATTCAACTAAACGAGAAGCAGAGTCAGACCTCGGACAGCCTCGGAGGCAGCAGACGGAGCTGTCAGATGTGGGACAGGAGGTGCCTCCGTTGTGTAGTTTGCTGCATCCTCAAGGTTTCTTTCCAAAGATCTGGGCTGGCACAATCCTGGAAGGGCCCTTGGGCTAACACACTGCCCCTGGATGAGCATTGGAGCACTTGGCTGTGCCCATCAACAGAAACACCAGCAGCTCGATTAGGAACCCCCGCTCACCTCCATGGGTTAAGATTTCACCCTGAAGAGTTTTGCAGAAACCAATTTCTCTGCTTTTCCATATATATTGATCAATTCACAGGCCAGTATTTGCCTTCTGTTACTGCAGAGGATGGTTCACTCCAATAAACATTCTCCAGATGTTATTGAAACAGAGATACCCAGATCTGCAATAAACCCTGCGCTGAGGGTGATAAACCATAATCACAAGCCAGCATCAATGGAAAGCCAAGTTACTCTTACTCCAGACGTGCCACTTTGCAACTTTTCAAGTGTTCAATAAAATATAAAAGTCTCCCAAAGAGTGCTCTACACACGGAATGTTTTCCTCATGCTGTAAAATGCATCTTATTGATTTATAATGTACTTTCAAGGAGAACAAAAGCCAGTCTATAAAACTAAAATTTAGGAGAAAGCATGACTGTTGTAAAGGAAGCTCTATACCATTAGTGAGGGGGATACATATTCTCATAATTTCTCATGGACAGATTGTGTTATACTGTTGTTTACTTCCCATAAATGGGAAATAAAAGACAAAAAATGTAATTATAAGTAAAAAATAATCAGTACTTCTACTGTAATGCAAAAATTTAAACAAAGCTTTCTATTTAATAAATTGAAAGCTGCTAAACTGCATTTATTAAAAGCGCTAAAGAATAGGGATCTGAGCCTTAAATAAGCATTAGAGGAAACCAACTTGTTGGCTCTTCTTGAAACTGAACTTTTTTAATAATTTACCAAGTTTTCACAGGATTATAATCAAGACTTGAGCATGTTTAGAGCAGTATTGCTCCTCCTATTTCAATAAATTTTTGTTTACAGAGTGTTTTATCGAGCTAAAGTGCAAGGAGCCACTCACAAATGGATACAGCGAAAATGTTTTTGATTCTTGTTATTCCATCAAAGTGATGTTTATGTTTGTGCAAAGGAACAAAAATCATCTCTACCTTGGGAAGAGATCTGTGCTGATGTTGTTCAAGCCTACACTATAACTGCATTTGTTCTCATGATAACAGGGAAAAGTTTGTTACCACGTTTAGCAAATCACTACACCACTTTTACACTTTTATTGTAAAACATCCCAGAGAAATGCTGAAGAGAGTCCGTAGATAAAATAGCTCTGTTATTCATTTGCTTAGGGAAGTTGTGATGTAAAGGACTAGCAAAATAATTACAACTGAGAGACAGTCAAAGGCATGAAACATCACTCATGTAAGTCTTGCCCTGTCAAATATGTCAGATATAAATCTCCCACTTCTTGTAGGGAGTTTTTAGCTGGAATATTACACAATGTGAAAGCTGTAACTCCTGAACTTGCAGAGATCTCATTATATACAGCCCTGACTGAGAGCTCTTCTAATTACTGTTATGTTCTATACCCCAGAAGATGCATGAGAATTCTGGAAAAGCCGTTGTTCCCCTTACCCCTGCCATCCTTCACAGGCTGCACAGCCTCTGCTTTGCATGGCCTTCCCACGCAAAATTCCACAGGAATTTTTTAGTTTTAGAAAGTTACAATTCAAAAGCACATCAATCCACAGCACCACTCAATAGGTCAGATTAAGAATGCAAAGAACTTGTACTTGCTGGAGCAATAGTTTTGCTAAATAAATATCACTGGAAAACGCTGCCAAAATTGGAAGCCTTTGAGTCTGAAGCAGCGGGAAAGTTGGTTCATCTGCATCCTTTAACAGGAGACAGAAATGAAATGCCCTAGTGGAAGTAGGATTCCTCCACCAAATGAATTCCACTCAGTGCTTTCAGAGGTGGGTTGTTTTTTTTGTTTGGTTTTTTTTTTGTTTGTTTGTTTTTTCATTTAAAACATACATTTGCACAGTTAAATTCCCCTCAAACAGCATAAATTTCATAGTTGATAACATCTGTAATTAGACTTTGAAATTCACACTGCTATTAGCTGTCCTACATGGACAAGTTTTGCCTGAAAACAGCATTTAAGCTGTTTTCCTTTTCTCAAACTATCGAATTTGAAAGCCTATTAGATAGGATGAATTTTTCTTGAAGAATAAAACTAAATTGAGTTTATTTGAAAGATCAAACTCTAAGCACAAGATTGAAATAAATGTTTGGTTGCAACAAACGACCTGCTCTATAAATCAAGCTCAGAGAGGATATAAACAAAGAACATGCACCAAAAAAGAAGGCAGACATTGATTCCACAGAGTTAACCTAAGAAAATGAAAACCAGAAGAAGGAACCTTCATGATTAAAAGCAAGGTGGCTGCAAGACAGCTGAGAAAGCATCAGCTAAGACACAGGTTTCCTTAGTCAAAATTGGGATCACAGAGGACGGCAAGTGAGGGATATCCCCACTGCCAGCTTCAGGTGTGCAACGCCACAGCACCAATGTTGCTTTATTGATCATGGAGCAGTTTAAATCTGACCTAAAGACATGCCAAGAGAATGGGTGCATCTTTGTCTTAGATGTTCTCCAAGGGCTGCATAAATCAGCATAAACAGCATCACTCCCCAGCACGAGCTGGAAATCTGAACCCTGCATCCAAAGGCTGTGGTGATATTGGTACTTTGGGGTGGAGGGTGCAAAAGAGATGCAGGGCTATCGGTTTTTCACCCAGGACTTGTCTTTGTGCCAGCTACAAGAAGTTTTGCTACTTCCCTAGCACAGTTTGCTGTCTACTGCTCCTTTCTATTGACTCCTGTTGTCTTTTGGCCAGCTCTGCCATAGATCCTGATACTCACTTTAACATTCTGCTTGCTGAGTAAACTTCCCAGGACCTTTTACAGCCCATTGCATTGTGCTTTAAGAGGGAAGAGAAATAAACCTAGACCCCAAATCTTAGTTGCAAATATTTGTTTTACAATCCAAATGAATTTTCCCTGCCAGTTTTCCCACGTGCAAGTAGCTTGTTGATACAGGAGTATTGCATTAGAAGCATTATCTACTTCAGTGTGTATGGGTGGACAACGTGTGCGGGTCCAAGGGTTGATTCCAACAGCTGGAACTACACACACAACAATACAAGCAGTAAATTATTCACAGGGTTTTTTTCCACGTAGTGAAGCGCTCAATGGAACAAGTACTAATTTGAATAATTAAAAAACCTTCTTCCTCTCTGCCCTGCGAGGCTGGATCCCAAGTTCTTAGCTTGGACCCCCATTTCTCCTCCATATGGTATGTTCAATTACCATTAAGTTTTCGAGTGCTAATAGTAGCCCATAACTTCAAGTACTGCTATTCAGAGCCAGTGCCTTTTCCCTGATTAATTACTATGGAGAGATGATACCTCTGGGAATCAAATACATCGTGTGCTTAACTCCAGAATAGACAGTTCTTGTCAATAATGTATCCAAGCAGCTTAAAACTTCAATAGCCTGGTTTCTTATATACTGTAAGTGGTGCTGAATATTCAGTTTTATTTCTGTTTCCCTGCCAGTAGGAAATAAAGAACACACTTTTAGCTAAATGAGAACTGAAGTGCATTGGAAGAGTGCTATAAATTATATTCAGGCCACCAAATAAAATTCAATTTTCAGGTAATGTGAAGGTGTAATGCGTCTGGAGAAGCTGTTTTGCATATCACACAAGACAGCAGGCAATAAGGAGCAGGGAATGACTAAAACCTGATCTGTCACATGCAACTCTTTGATTGTTCCCCCTACTTTACCTACTCTAATCGCACTGTTGCAGTGTTGATTCAGAACACGGCGGCCCATGAAAAATGTCACCGTTCTGTCGATGTTGCGGATCCGCTGGCAATTTCAGCAAGCACTGGATGCACATAAAGGGTGATAAGGCACTATATCCTGCCATGCTCAGCAGGTTTTCCATTTCCTCCTGCAATTACACATCAAACTGTTTTAGCTTCACAAGCTTCGGCACTATAAATGGCCTCAGGGCAGGAGTCTGCTCCGCACACTGATGAGTCTATCTTCAAAGCAGAGTGCAAACTCGGGTTTTGGGGAGAGATTTTTTTTTTTTAAATACCCTTTTTCCAGAGCTTTTAAGAGTTTACTTAGAGATTATACCTACCATTATCTCCATGTACTCCAATTAACAGGCAGTTTTATATCAACATTAACGGGAGCTTCCTCTAAGAGGAGATGAAAGCCTTGCATACACAAGAGCAAATCACTGTCTGTGCAAGAAGCCTGTTCATGGAATTAGATCTTTACATATTGGGCTTTTTCTTTTGCACCCCCTTTTTCTTTTTTCCTACAAGGCTACCTGGAATTCCAGACTGATAACAGGCAGAAGAATCTGGTTTTCAGATGCTCAAAACCTCGTCTCGCACTACAGCAATGCTGCCAGAACCGTATCTTTCTCCTGTTGCTCCATTTAAAGCAATTCATACATTCTGGAATAGATACTTCAAACAGTTTAATTTCACAGGTGTAACACCCTCTCCCCACCTCCTGCATGCCTGTGCTTCATTTGTAAATGAGGGGAGGCAGCTCCTTACCTACTCAGTGAAAAGCCAGAGCATCCTTAGGGACAGGATGCTGCGGACCTTTTTCTGTCCTCATCCATTTTTGTCTCAGGAGATACCAACACAGATCATACCAACAAGATCACTCTGACACTGCCAAAAAGCAAGCTATCCTCCGATTGCATACTTTCTCCTCAAGTGCGCTAACACTTTGGGACTCTATATGAAGCTTGTGCCTTACTGATAGATTCCACGAGATCTTTACAACGTGATTGGCAGTATCTGAATTTTCAACATGCAAGCTGAAGGCTGGGACTGATGCTAAGAGGGAGACAAGGCAATGTTAAAGTTCCAGCTCTTGAGTATTCTGGCACTGTGATTGGCTCAAATGCAGATATCTAACCACATAAAAACAAGGAATCCTGGGGTAAGCCAAACAAATGTAGTGGCATCTATGGACCTGGGCAGAGGACAAATCCCACCCAGAAATCACAGGTTTGACCTCCTCACACTCCTCACGTTCGGCCATGAAAAGTGAGATGCAATATTACAGAAGTCATAGTCCATTTGCCATGACCAAAACCTCCACCCACTTTTGAGCTTCAGAGCCCTCAGAGGACCCCACCAAGCTCAAAGCCACAACAGCTGTTACGACACCTACAGCTCCTGTCACACATATCATCCCTCACACAGATTCTCAATAGAAATTATAAAGGCACATAACTCCTACAGGTGTTGCCAGCTGCAGGACATGCTTGTGGCCTCTCTCACAGCCCATCCCTGAGATACCACTGATGAGATGCTGGGACTGAGAGAAGAAACCACCATTCCACAGCTCACACAGTCCTCCATCCCTACCCATCCCCTCAGACAGCTGCACAGCAAGGATCCGATCTGAATTACACCCTTTGCTCAATGACAGCAGCAGCAATGAGACACAAGTCTTGGGACTGGCCTGAAATAATAGATGGTTTGTGTGCCCTCCACCTCTGTGAGACAGCATGACAAAAGGACTGTCAGGGAAAACGTGAAGCAGCAGCATTTAGCCACTGAAAATGAATAGGAACAAACAGTTCCTTGCATGCCCTAACTGACAGCTTGTTCCTGTGCCTCTCCAATGACCCTATCCATGAAGAACATGGACCTTTTATAATATGCCTCAGGGTGTGTTATCATTCATTCCCAACCTCTGAAAAGCTCAGCTGTCAACTGCTGCCTAAAATGGCCTTTAGGTTCTTTTAAATAATAATAATAAAAAAAAAGGACAAAATATTCTAAACTAATGCTGTTTAACATACACCTGATTTTCTTATAAAATCAATTATCAAAGCATATGCAAGTGTGTCAGCCCTCCCAACCAGGATGCACTGTATCCTCTGTAAAACATGTTTTAACTTCCTGAACAACAAAGACTTTCCAGGAGGGAGTCAACAGCTTCAGGCAGCACATTCAGAGTAGCAGAATCATTACTCAGATGATCCGACTTCCAACTACAAGCTGTCCGCTTTTATGCACAGAGAGCACATCAAACACACACAGGGCTCCAAAACCATTGGCACTGCCAACCAAACCGATCCCACCAACAGGACACGGAGAGATGACAGCAAGGAGGGCAGAAGAGGGTGTTCAATGCTTTAATAAAACTTTATAAAGCTTTGAATATTCGTGTGTCGGTAAGTAAAATACAAGACCAATGAACCAGTGCCCAAATGGGAGATGAACTGCTGGCATAGCAGGAACTTAAAGTAAACACAGGGATGATTTATCTACCTATTTGATGGTGATCTACACCTTGGCAAGGGCTGCATCTGCCCTGGACGTTTATCATCATTGCTACCTGCAGCTTTGACTCTACCTCTGACAAGATATTTCCCAACCCCTGCACTATTGCGAACTCAGACATGTTTGGCATTGCTTGCTTCACTAACTTAACCACCTGCTGTTCATAATAAAATGACTATTTCCCTATTTCTTGGCATCTTCTCTTAGGTGGCATTGCTACAATACTTGCTGTAATTCCCAAGTGCCACTCCAGATTGAAATCTCACCAGGAATAGGAAAAACCTCTTCAAAATTCCAAAAATAAGCAACTATTTAAGTATGGCTGAGCAGGTTCTTTCGGTGATTTCTCTGTTTTTAAATATGAAGATGCTTGCTGTTCCTTCCATTCAGAACTACAAAGAAGAGAATGAGAAAAATGGGCGAAATGATGTGACGAGGCAGGTGCAGATGGAGGACACCAATGTGAAATTAAGACTACCCACAAAAGGACTAAGTCTAACAAATTTCCTATATAATAACAGCTGTTTCTGCATAAATCCATTCGGAAGGAAACAAATCAAGACTCACTGATTAAATACTTGTTTAAAAAAGCCTAATGAAATGTTGCTTAATATTGGCTTCTTTAACCAGTGCCAAAATCAAACCCAATCCAGTCCCAACCACACCACCCCGAAGGCGTCTTTTAGAATGTGAAGCAGGTCCAACCTTGCGAAGGAGATCTCAGTGCTGTTTACAGCACGTCCTCTCACAGTGAGCTTTGCTGATTAAGGACAAAGATTAAGCCCTGAAAGTCTCCTCATGAACAGGAGCCCAAACAAGCTGTGGTCAGAATTTAAGTGGTCTGTACTAAACTTAGATTGTATCATCCGTGAATAACCCAGCTCCACTACAGTTAATAGCGTGGTCGAGAGAAGCACATCTCGGGTGCTGCTGCAAGTTCTTTTAGCTGTGGGTGCTGGTCAAGCTGATATCAATCATCACAAAAGCGGATGTCCATCTCCAGTTTTTCAGAAAAGCCGTATTTCAAAGAGACTTTAATGGACTATTAAATACAGAGGAAAACTGAACCATGATCACTCACTTAACCAAGAAATGACGAGCATTTTCAAGCAAATCACTTCCACATCCGCATCAGTAAGTGATTCCAGGGAGTATCTTTGTTCACGTTATTCTAATGTGAGCTTTCCACAATCCATCTGCAGTATATCTTGCCTGAACAATTATGTCAAGCATAGGGAAACAAAGCTGGAAGGAGGGAGGGAGGAAGAGACAGCACGACACAGCAGTCAGACAGGATGCAGAGTTATGGGAACAGCCCCATGTAAAACTGCAGAGACTAACTACTAAATGTTCTGCAAAAGAGAATTATGTTTCTCAGATACATTAGAATTATTTGAAATTCAAGTGCGTTTACGGAATAGTTCAGCTCCTTCACAGCATAAATTGCAAGAGATGATGTTCAAGTCATTTCTATTACCTTGACACTGTTGACAAACGCACCATTGAGCGATTTTATCACTGTACAAACTCATCATGACCATCAGCACACCACTCCTGGTAACGAAAAGCACTTTATAAAATGCCCTGTGTGAAATGTGAAATTTGATCTGCCTCCTATCTGACAGCTATCATGCATTAAACTCACCTTTTAACTACAGTTAAAGCCAAGTGAGTACCCAAGCAGCCTTGGATACCTGCACTGAGAATAGCTGAGCAGATGGAGTTCAGAGAAGCTAAATAACACCAACATTTAGAGCATCTAAGTTCATCCAGTATATTTCCTCCAAGTACAACTTGCTATCTTCAGATGCATCATCAGCCATTTATATGAATCCCGACAGGCAGTGAAGATTCATGTACAGTGACACCTCAAAACCGAAATTAATGCAGGTGGTTTTCCTTGTCTGAACGTATGTTTTGCAGGAAAGACACACGGCTCTTAATCCTGCTAAGTGCAGTGCACAGTAGCACTAAGAAATTATGGGTACGCAGACATCTTTATGTTTTGCCTACTTGGCAATCTATGTTTTCTGTACACAGATTTATTTGTAAGTGATCCATATGCATACCATTCCCAGAGTTTGTGTAAAGTCATACTTCAGCGGCAAACAAAATAAAGTAAAATCACTGCGGGTGTGGTGAAGGGCAAAAAAAGGGAAGGTGGGCACATGGTGTAATTCAGACAAAGAGCTCCAACTGAATCTAAACTGCAAATAATGACAGAACTGCCTCCGATATCAAACACACCACTGATACTCAAAAATTGGGAGGTTTTTTTATTAGGATTTTTTTTTATTATCATGATTTGGTTGTTTCAAAAAAAACCTGAAAACCAAACAACACAAACAAACACACACACACACTGTGGGTACTTTGTGCTGCTGAGCAGCCAACAAAATGGGCAAAAAGTTTGGATGCCTCCAGACTTGGCACTACTGGATACCTCCAGCTCAGTTTGTGTTTCTCCCCTTCAGGACTCAATCACCTCTGTGTGAAGCAAGTCCTTTGTCTGTAAGAACATCTAATCTACCTAAAGGTTATAGATGATAAAACAAGGCATCAAAATTCAGGTATTGCTGGATGAGTCAAGGCAGTGGATCCAATTTGCATCCTGCAAGCAAACAAAACTTCTGCAAACTGGAGCCTGGAGAAACAACAATACCTTCAATGTGCACGTTTCTTGCTGTTCAATCAGAATTGTTTTCTTTTATATTTTTGTGTATATTTGATGCAATTACTGGAAAAGTTTTTAGCTTGTTATGCAGGTTGTCAGAATAGATGATCTAACAGTGCCTCCTGGCCTTAAAACCTACCAATCTTTGATATATTTCTCAGGAGCTGGAAAAATATTACCATTACTTTTAAAACGCCGAGGCATACACTTCTCTGGCAATCTGCAAGGTAATACTCACATTTCATTTACTTAATGCTCTACCTTCCCAATAATTTGAAATAAACTTTCCATGGGGGAGGCATGTCAGGGTATGCTCTCTAGTATTTCTTTGAAATTAAATTATAATTGCAGGGTGTTATCTGCATTGAACTGAACCTTTTAAACTGAAATATTTAAAAAGTTAAAAAGTCTTGCTGAGATGAATCCACCTGAAGAGTGGCTGGTCCCTGCTTCCACCCATCCCAGCCTGGCTGCACCAAGGGAATTTGCTGTGACTGACTGGATGGACCCAGGAGATGATCGAGCTCCTGATCCCAGTCTCACAGCCCTGGCAAACACCAAAGGCTGCAGTACACACAGCTTCACGCCAACATGTTTTCCTTCTGCCCACATACAGCACGGATACACAGACAGGTTGGGACTGGAAGTTAAATAAAAACTGGGAAAAGGAAAAAAAAAAACCAAACCAAAACCCCAACCCACAAACATGTTTTGAAACTGGTCTGAAGCTCCCATCTATTGAAAAAAAGCTGGTTTAAAAGCAGGGTCCAGTTCTCAGCTCATAACACCACCACACCAGGAAATTTGCAAGTTAAAATACATTTCTGGTGCACTGAAAACATATGCAAAGCCACATTTTCAAACCATTTCCTCTCCTATTTCCTCTGTGAGCCAGCTTGGGGCTGTACTGCTACTATTTCATGGGCTTATTAATATTGCAGCTGCACGACAAGAATTACTATAACCAGCACCCAAACTGAAGCTACACGTAAGGGGTCAGTTTGTCAAACTCTCAAAAAACAACATTTATAATGGCTGAATTAGAGCTGCCCTGAATACTTTCCTGCCAGCAGCAACTCTCTGCCTTATTAACTATTGACTTTGTTCTAGAGGTGCCCAGTAAAACAGCCTTTTAAACCTGATCTGCATCAACTGGGGGTATCCACAAGCAGAATAATTTTCTGACTACAGTAATGGAAATATTTCCTCCATGAGCACAATCAGATTTTTCTCTTGAAGTTAAGTTGCTTTCTGTGATCAGCAGCCACTTTGTGTAACTAAACATGATCTTTTTTTGTACTATAAAACCCCAACACATGCTGCTTCTCTGTATCTCATTCTAATAGCAATATGCTATAAAGATCCATCACTGAAAACATTTAGGTCCGAGATTCATTTCAAATGTACACAGTGGCCAACTGGAGGTTTGTGAGACACTTCCAGGTTACCCTCAGGATTTATGCTTGTAAATCCATTGTTGGCATCTTTCCCACATTTGGCCAGTATTCATATCCCATAAAAAGCAGAAACAGGATGACATCACTGTAAAATATCTCCTGAAAGCCCTGCTGTGTCCCTACCAGAGTGAATCAACCTGCAGACTCTTCCTCCTTACTTAAAAGACCATAATTTTGTGAAGAGGCCATTTCTCATCTCTTAACAAGTCTTCCCTCCACTTAGAGATTACAGATTGGGTAAACTGCTTAGTTTTAACCTCTTTTACTACAGCCATATTTTGCTTGGAATGGTTCCTGAACAGATTCTTACCCTTCTTTGTTATCCTTCTGTGGGGGGAGATACTTTCAAGTTGAGTGATGGTGCTCAAAAGATATCACAAAGCTTAGAAAAATCTTCGCAAGAAGAAAATGAGAAAGAAAATAAGAATAGAGAGAAGCAATAGATGGAAAGGAGAAGGCTTTAAAATGGCTTGAGGAGGAAAAAAAAGAAAAAAAGAAAAGATCTGCCATAGCTGCAGGCCCAAAAATGAGGTTCCGTCCTCTATCAGGAGGAACTCCCACATAACAAGTGCTGGTTTTAATGCAAAGACCCAGAAAAAGTGTGGTGTAAACCCAACACTCCCCATTACACTTCCTTCCCCATAAAAGAATAGCCTTCCTAAAAGAGATGATCCAGATTGTGGGCAAAGCTACACATATTTTCAATAGATCTTTCTCTTTTCATCATAAAAGCCAGCTCCAGCAGCTCTCCCATGGAATTCACTGTGAAATAAAATTTGCAACCTGGCAGCAGCGTCTGATGAGCAATATACAATCCTTCCTGAAAGGCCCAGGAGGATTCTATTGTTTTGAGGCTTAATTTTCAATTTGCATCTTTAAAAAGGTATGATTTCATCCAAATTCACTGGTCTGCTCATTTATATTTATCTGTAAGAGACCACATTTTAGTTCCTTTGAGAAGAAACACAGTAAAAAAATTTTATGTTCAAAATTATTCCAAGAGCACTACTCGTATTTCTTGTTTTATTGCAATCTGCTTGGACAGAGATGTGACTAATTTATTTTGAAGGGCCTGATTCTGTAGGCACTCCACAAGTCAGTAATCCCTTTGTGTTCTGTATGTAAAGCTGCAAAAAGAGGAGGTCAAGTAGCATCAGTCAGCAGAGTTTCATTGCAGCCTCTGGCTTTAGGCTGATTTACACCAAAAGAGGATAAAGCCCTACACCTCAGAATGAAAAATACAGAGGTATTTTGCCCCATGCTAAACAAGCCTCTCCTTAACAATGACAAGCTGAAAACTAACAGCAGCTGGAATCAATTAAAATTCAGCACCAAGCGCCGGTACCTTGCTTCAAACCAAACAAAAAGTTGTGCCTCGCAGCCTACAATATCTTGGGAATGTTCACGCCAGCTCCCTTCAGAAAAGGCTCTTGACTCTGTTTCTATAATGAACATCTTAAGAACTGTAAATGCAACATTAACTGGTGGTAAAACCTCCCGGATACACAATGATTTTGAAAGAGAGCAATTAAACGGCGAGTTATTTTGAACCCATGTCCCCATGTAAACTATTTTCCTTGTAGTCCATCTGCCAGAGAGCCTTTAAGGCAGACAAGGAGATGCAATACCCATCACAGAAGGCTGCTGTTACACTAACATTTCCAAAAGCCCCACGATGCTGACTATCACGGGTCTCATTAAGAAAGTGCAAGTTGCTCCACTATCCTTAAATATATTAGTTCCATGGGCATTGTGCAGAGAAATGAGATGGAGCTTCTTACAACAAACACAACCAAGAGCAGCGTCACGCTCTCCAGGCCTGCTGTTCTCCTGGTGAGTCTGGAGAAGCCAAGGTCCTGCTGATGGAAACCCAGTCCCAACTTGGCCATTTGTGAATTTTTTTTTTTTTTTTTTTTTTTTNTTTTTTTTTTTTTTTTGCATGGAAACTTGGATTTTAAACAAAACAGAGAAGGAAGGATGAGGGAGGGAGGCCTTCACAGCTCTCTCAGCAGGAATGAAAAGTTTCTCCCTCATTCACGACTACCAGATGGCAAAACAAATTCCATGAGGAAGATGAATTTTAGGGTTGATATTTTTACTACACACATTCGATAAAGTAAATAAAGAATGCGAAGAAATTTATGTAACTCGGAGGAGATTTTCTCAGCACACAAAAAATTCAGGAATGAGTTTAATTGCTGTACCTGAAGAAAGAGGAGCTGTAACTAAGGACTAATTTTAGCTACACAACGTTCACTTTATTCACCTCATCAGCAATATTGGACAGTATCAGCTATTTTCATCAAAGCTCAAAATACTGTGGGATGAAATCCTCACCTACTGGAAGCAATGGCAATGTGATAACTTTGATCTAGGCAGGATTACAACTTATGGATTTGACGTGCTTACAAAGACTGATTTCTATTTGGAAACCTTCCCTCCTCACCTTTTGTATTTCCTCTACAACACTCCCTCCAACACATTCATTGGCAATTCCTCTTCGTAGGCAAAGAAAATCAAAAGGTCAAAGCCTTAGTTTGTACAAATCATAGCGTGCATGAGTAAAAATGTACTGCTAACCCTGACATTTCAATAACTGATTACCTACCCTCACCTGGAAAGCAGTAAAAATAAGCAAACAAGATCAAGGAAAATTCACTTTGTGGTTAAGAGAATCACTGTTACCAGTGACATCAAAAAGCCTGCAAAATTTACTTTTTTTCTTCTAAAACCTGGAAATCAGGTTACTGGAAAAGTCTTCCTGTAAAACAAATATATAGAATACAAAAAGTGCAATACACAAGAGGGAAAACAGGAAATTACTGTCTGAGGTCCCTGAAATCAAGGAACAAATAAAGAACTTGAAAACACATCTCCATCAGTCAATCTCACAAACATCTGGAGACTGACTCATAAGTTTTGGTTTGTTGGTTTAGTTTCATTTTTTTATTTTGAGGTTGGTACAACTCTGATGTAGTATGTTATGATTTGGCCAAATGACTCCTTTGGAGTAAAACATACCGAAGAGAATAAAACAGATTAGATAAATACTATTTTTATGTATTTCACTGACTTTCCCAGTCAACGTTGTATTTGTGAGACATTCCACTCTGCAATGTTCAAGCAGATCTCTAATGGAATGGCATTAAGTAAGTGAGAATTGAACTAACAGAGCTGAAGTGTTCAGCAAAACCTATCACCGAGGCTGCTCCATCTGCTTTTACTTATTTAGGAAACAGCAGGTTTCACATATTTGAGATGAAACGAATGAGAAAACATTACAGCAACATAACTTCCTTCAACTGAAAATATCCACCTAACAGATTTTAAAACAGATTTCTAATACATGTAGGAAGGGTTCCCTGATTTTTTTTTTTTTAATTGGCTCAGTAAAGTACAAAGATGTTTCATTTCTCACAGGTTTACTTCTGTAACACTTATTTGTTTAACAGTTCTGCGGTGAAAACGGTGCTGCCAGCTCATGCTGCTTCTTCCCACATAATGCTGCTAGAATCCATCCTCTAAGAAAATAATAAATGGAGCGTGGGCCCCGCTGGTGTAAAGTGTTTACACGGGTGCTCAGTCTTGCCCACGAGCAATGCCAAGGAGCAATTCCTCAGGCCCATTTCCCTTCCTGCCTTCTACAGCCCTCTCACACCTCTGATTTCTTTTGCATCCATCCACGTGTTGTTTCCCATCTCTCTGGCTACACGTGAGCTTCGCTCCCAGTAAATTTTGGATACTCCAACCCTGCATTCCCAGTGCTGCAGACCCTGTCCTGCCCACAGCACACCCTTGGCACTTCTCTCCAATATGGTGATTCGATGGTAAAAGCCAAGATATCATCAGTCCTGTGCTTCCCTAAGGGAATCATTCCCTTAGTACATAACACATACACACACATATATATATAAAAATATAAATACAGTGAGCTATGCACTCACTTGAGCTGAACTGGGTCTTTTGACTTCAATTCAGCACAAACCAACTACAAAAGCTCCCCACTCAAATCTCACACATCCACAATATATTGCACACCATGGACTTTCAGAAACACCATAATCTCTGACTACATCTGTAGCTTTCTCTCTTAAGTGTACTATATACACATAAGGCACTTGAGAGATGATAAATTAAACACTGAAACTACAAAACCGGAGGAAAAACATAAAGGAGCAAATTCTCCTTCAAGCCATCCCACACCTGACAGCATTTCCATTTCCCTGCGCAATCATCATCAGGAATCATCATGCAGCTTTTCTGCAACCATCATAATTACAATTAAGTTTCAAAGAATTTCCTCCAAGCCAGGTGCTGTACACAGTTTTAATGTCACTGGTCATTTCTGAAATGCAAAGAAGCGTAAAATTTTTCGGATGTTTAATGTGACAGCAATCCACCACTGTGACAGAGTGTGCTAAGTGAAAATTAAATCAATTAGCTCAAT
The DNA here is from genome assembly GCA_013396775.1 of Cephalopterus ornatus. NCBI lineage: Eukaryota > Metazoa > Chordata > Aves > Passeriformes > Cotingidae > Cephalopterus > Cephalopterus ornatus. The sequence continues at coordinate 200,615 of VZRE01011981.1, forward strand.
CTTCCAAAGCTGGTATTGTCAAGGATACACGGGGGGAGGGTGAAAAGGAAACCTCACTTTTGAAAGTAAAATGGAATTCTCTTATTCTTACTGCTACATAAAAAACTGAGTCAAATGAATGGAATCAGGCAAAAGAATAAACCAGCAAATATCTTCTCACTGTCAGGCTGCCAATTTAAACCAGCTTGGTATTTGTCACAACTCCATAAGCTTTATGGTCAATAATAAGTGAAAGCAGTACATATCCCTAACATTTTAATTTTCCATGGCTGCCAGTCATTTGTATACTTCAAGAAAATAGTTAAAACAATGCATGAAGATCTCCATATTTTCTAAAGGTTGCCTACTGTAACATTCAGATTTTAGTTTAAAGAGCAAAACCAATAGTTGAGACAGTGTAAGCTTAAGTGAAGAGAACCACTCTGTGATGGAGGGAAGATCATCTGAAAAGTTTATCTATCCAACTCAACCCCTTAATGAAAGGCTTGACATGAGCTAAATTAATTAAAAGAAGCAAGCAGAAATAGTTTTCTTATTTAACAAACCAAAACCAACTGAAAAGTTGAATATTTAACCCGTAAGCAGATTGGCACTTCAGAACTTATTCTACATTCTGAGAAGTTATTTGTGAAAATAAATTCTCACCTGAAGAGTTATGCAGTAGAGTCTTCATTTTATATTATAAATCACAGAATAACAAGCATAAACCAGCGGTTTGTTCCAACAGGGTTCCAATCTTGTATTTTGATCAGGTTGAAACAAACACCTCTGTATTTTGTCAAGAGCTTGCCAACAAATCATAACTCCTTTTCCACACTGATCTTGCCACAGCAAAATTTCCTATTCAGTTTTCCTGATCCTTTGACCGTTTCTACAGAGCTAGCTGGTTCTAATACAAGTCCATAATAAAAAAAGCCAGCAGTGAAAACAAACAACTCTCCTACCTTGATAAAAGCATCAGTTCCCCCACCCTTCACAGAATAAATTCTCTTAGCCATTTCCAAGGAAAACCACTGTGACTATGGAAAACTGCACTGCACACCAGGAGGGACCAGCAAACAGGAGTGACCTCCATTGTGGCACAGCTCTCAAAGGCTGACCAACACTCGAGTCCACATAGTCAAAAACTGAACAAAAACCCCACCAATTAATTACCCAGAGTTTACAAAACACAGTGCTAATTACTGGCAGCACATCCATGGGCTGCAAGATGCTCAGTCATGGCCAACATCTGATGCTCCTGTTGGTGTTGATGCTCCTTCAGCACCGACAGTCCCACGGATTTACAGATGGGAGAATAAGAGAAGATGACAAGGAAGTCGGATCAGCCTCTAAATATGCCTGTGCTGAGGTTAAAGCTTCAGCACGGCACCAAGCAGCTGTGAAATGCTCCATTTTCAACAAATTATCATCTACTTGCACATCTCCCCCGAGTCTCCGTGAGCCATCTGAGGCCTGCGAGGTGCACAGGAGTTGAAAAATCAAATGGCCAGACATCAGCTTTCATTAACTGCACATTGAAGAGCTACATCTCTCATGCCCCCTGCATACACAAAGGCAATACAACACCATCCAATTTTGTTTTGTCATTTTCCTGCATAACTTAGCAAGTTAAACATGTATTTATCTCCCTTTTCAAGTATCTCGCTAAAGGCTAAAGCTCGTGTTTATTTGTACAGACAGAAGATACATCTCACAACTGGAAAACATGTTGGAGGCTCAAACAAACGCATTGGTAACGAGAAAAGGGCAGTTGGTTGATAAATGGAATATTCTGTGTACCCCCTTTAATTGCTAAATACATTTTGCTCAGAAGAGGTGACATTAAAGAGATACAACGGCAAAAGATGAACTGTATTTTATTTTTTCTGCCCTGCAACTCCAGTAGTGTGTCTATCTCCTGTATAAGGCAACTCATTCAGGATTTATTCTGGTGCAGTCAGGTAGTCCCAAGACACATAATATTATTAGACAGATCAGTAATAGGTTAAATTTCATAATAAAGCCCAGAGTAAATTGTGCAACAGATCTGAGACTACAAATTTAACAGCGGCAGCTGCTACTGATGCTAATGTAAAACTTTATTTCATTTGGTAACAAAAAGGGAAAATATGGGCAAAGAAAAGCCACTGTCAAGCAGTCCAAAGGCAACTATTTTTGCAAGACAAGTGATAGTTTAATTTACTAGCCATGGTGAGTCTTGCAGTGAAACAAACTGCAATCTAATTACTTGCTGCAAAACAAGAGCTTGATTTGATTTTTAGGAGAGGTTCTCTCTAATTCCCTGTTATTGTTTTGTCACTGTAAACTTAGATATTGCTACAGGGCCAGCAAGTTTAATTTTCAAATCAATCCTTGATTTCCACACATCCTGCCTGGTGTGCATGTGAAATGTGTACATCCCCAGGCAGGACTGATACACAGAACTGGAAAAACACCTACCTCACTTCTACACACATGGATCTGGGGGGTTCAAAATAGTGATTAAAGAAAGCCCTCAGCCACCTGCCTAAGGAGAAAGTAGTACTGAAAACTCAGGGGCCCAGAGAATACAAAGCACATCAGCAAATAAGGAAATCTTAGATGTAAACTACATTTCTAGAGTATCTATAGAGCCAGGTATCCACAGGTATGTGTTAGAAATTGGAGTCATTTTATATAACCTACAGAAAGTATAACAAGATTTATGCTAAGAACAACCTCTTGAAAGTAACGTTAAATTGTTTAGAAGTTATTCAGTTCAGGATTCCTCTGAAATTTATCTGAAAGTCCTCAAAGAGGAGTTCCTCGATTGCTCCATAAGAGATCCCATGCAATACCAGCTGTGTTATTTAAAACCATTCTCCACAGCTGCCCCACACGTTTTCACTTTGAGAATCTGAAACATGACGCCACTTGAGGGTCTCCAAGTTGTGTTCTTGGAGAAAACTGCAAAGGCAGGAGCAGAGCCTTTGGCAGTGTCTCAGGAATGCTCGAGGAAAGCCGGGAGAACTCCGTGCTGGCGCAGGGCTGTCCTGGCTGAGCTGCAGCTCCACCGGTGATCCCACTCAGCACAGTCCTCCTCTGGGAATGTGGGAGGATCAGCATCCCGCACCACTGAGGGGATCTCACCGCGAGCCCAGGCAGCTCCAGGGACAGGACCTGGAGCAGAGCTCCCCTCCCAACTCTTCCTTGGACAGACCAACGGCACAGGACAAACCACATCCAAGATTCATTGGAAATGTCAAATTTAACAGCATGAAGAAACGTCTTTTGAGTCAGAAGATGAGAACTCAGGGGAGTTAAATTAACAACATAGCACAACATTTTACCAAGTAATAGCACTATATTTTTTCTTTTATGGAGCACTGCTCAGGGCAATATTTAATCTCTTGAGTTTAATGAACTTTTAAAACTACTCAATAAATACTCAAGGCCATGACAAGTACAATCATAAGATAAATTTAGTCTTACTGCAGCGGACTATATCACTTTTTGTTATTAAAAAATGTTAATTTTAATATACTAGGGGACTTCATTTCTATAAAATAAGGTGTCAGGGTTTCTAAATTCATATCACATTGGTTAGTTTCCATTAGAGATGTTAAGTACGTTGTCATTTTTAATAAAAATACATGGTGAGCCCTTCTTTCTAGACTAATAATAGAACCTTGGATAAATAGTGCTATCTATAAAATGTTCCAGCTCTCAGCAAGGCTTCCTTTACTCACTATAGAGGTTAAGATTTTGTGAAATTACTTGATGAATTGAATTCATGTAGCTAAAGAATTTGTGATGGACCTCAAAGTGAAGACCTAGATAATTATTGCATATTAATGTACTATATGCATAATATAATACTACATACATAATGTACTATATTATTCATTTCATATATTAATATGCATGCTAGAACAAACAAAAAGACACTACATCTATGGGTACACTAAAAGAAAACCACATTCAAAAATACACAGAATTCCCATTTCAAATGTGGTGGGGGGGAAAAAAAAAATCAAACAACTGAACTGGACCAGCACGGTGCTGAACACACTAAATTGTTTCATGGATTTGGAGTGATTGAAGACTGCAGCAGATGGGCAAAAATCACTGTCACACTGAAGTCAAAGGGAATTAGCCACTGTCTTTACTGGGACCACACCCCTTTTCCACCACCATTTATGCAAACAGAGCCACTCTCACAATACTATCACTCACAAATAATGCCTCTAAGTTCTTCTCTTCCTGTCAGCATGCATCCTGAAGAAATGCATTAAAAGACTGCAAGGATTTCAATGTGTAGTCAAAAGGCACTAAACTGAGGTAATGAATGTAGGCTGCCAGTCATCTCTAATTTCAAAGCATTTTTATTTAGCTCTACAAACAGTATCTGCCTGCAGTTGTTCAAAAGCAGCTCACAATTCTCTGCCTGCACCATCTCCTCATATCAAGATGGCACATCAGAAAGCAAAATCAGAGGGTTTGTTAGTGGCAGAACAATATCAAAGAACATAATTCAACATACACAGGTCACCACACTGTCACATCCCCACACACTGTTCAAGACAGTGCAGCCAAGGACACCATCCATGTTGCCTTCATACCTAAATACATCACTCCTCTAATGCCTTTAAAATTGACTACAGCTTTGTATATATGCTCTCTGAGTTATCTGACATGAAGGACTAAGTAGTCTTGCCATTTATTTTTCATTACCATCCTGAAAAATGGAGAAAATCAGCTGCTACAATTCTTTTTGAAATACATTTTGGAAAATCTGTATATTGATTTAACCTCTTTCATGCCACATTTCTTTCAATTCCCAGAAGTATGCCTCAGTAAAATATCCCTATTAGCTTGAAAGAGCAGCCAGGATGTACTATGAGAGTTATGCAAGGATTCTTCTTGTGAGAAGTTTCTACCTCCAAAGACACCGAATAATGTTGTCCTTAATTTAGCTTTGCACCCATAAGAAACCATTGTATTTCATCTTTCCCTAAGATAAAACTTGATAACTCACTGCAAAAAAAAAAAAAAACCTAAAGCCAGCAGACATTTCTCTCTATAGAGTATCTGTATGAGATCTCACTGCACACACACACACATACTGCCTTGCCTTCACAAAGTTCTCTGTGGCATCTCTCAAGCTGTCCGGGTAATTTGTACTGAAAGCATCCATGAAAAGCATTCCGGGTTACAGAGAACTCATTTCACTGCTTCCTAAATTTTTTTTTTCTCAGTCTGATAAAGAGGTTTAAACCGGTTTTATGGGACACAGGAGGTTGTCAGTCTGGTCCAGCACAGGGAGTGACAGGAGTGCTGTGCCCCATCAGCCACCGCCGAGAGCTGTTGTTGCTCCCAGCAGCGCTCTGTCAACAAGCCAGAGGGGCCACAAGCCCACACCTGGGCTGTCCTTGTCACCTGCTATTGTCACAGCTAATGTGTTCTGCAGGGACCAAAGCAAAGCACTTACACTTCCCATTTTCCCTTTAATAAACCTTCTCTGCACCTTCTCCCCCACTCCAAATGATGCTGGTTCTTGTCTGTTCGTAGGAGCTGCTCTGCTCGAAACACTTCCCCTGCAAATTGCTGAGGTAGGCCAAGGTACAACTGCCATCTCTGCAGCTCTTTGGGGATGTTTACCTCTCTGATAGATAACACACAGCTGGAACTAGTTTTTAAGGTACAAAACCACCTAGATTCAAAACGACAGTTTACTGACATGAACCTTGCTGAATATTCAACCCATCTCCTGGACGACCCCATAAATCAGGAGAGATCATTCACTTTGTGATCCACACCTGCCTTGGCAAGAGGAGGGACAAACTCAGCCATGACAGAACTTCAGCAGGAGAGCTCCTCAAGGGCTTTAAAACAAGTTCCTACCAAGAGCTTCTTAAATGATGATGATTAAAGCTGCATGTGATGGTGAGGGAGCATGAGGTGCCTTCACCTCCCATGTCTGTAGATCTGTAGGTGTCCCAACAACAGTTCTTCCAAAAACCCAAGTGCTAGTGGGCTTCCCAACTTCTACTCACTTCAGGGGGGACCAGGGAGGTCCCTTACACCCATCAGCTCTCTCCATTCACCACACCATTTTTCAGGGGTGGATGAATGAGGAGGAATTCCAGTTGGAGCCAGCGTGGCTGCACAGGCTGGGCTTGTCCTCCTCAGGGAAAGGAGGTACAAATTAGATCATTTAATGAATTCAGCACAATCACACCAATGGCTTAGTCTTGCCTTTCTTCTAGACTTTTCCCTTTTGTCACTGGTGTCAAGGAAATCAGGATCAGTTCTTGGGATTTAACAGCTGGACAAAATGAGAAGGAGAGCAAAGAGCTCTCAAAGGTTGGGATCTCATGCAGTTAACAAAAAGTTGTTGGGGAGGGGAAAAATTACAAAGAGTCAGGACTTTTTCACCTACCCACAAATCCTGGGTCTCAGAATTAATCACAAGACTCACTTTTCCAATGAACCTCTCTGTTCTTTGCAATTTCCAGTGTTTATATAGGGTCCTTCAAGAACAACAACATGCTGTGTATTTAATAACGTCCTTTTTAATTAATTGTTCTCTTATAAGCAACCCTATAGAATGAGTTGGCTTTCAGCTCAGCTACTGCAGACAGCCATAACTAGTTAATTGAGATGGCTGAAATTGCCTTCCCAATTTTATGAAGATATTTAAGGACTGCAAAAAAGAAACTGGGTGCTTCTGTTCCCTCTTCTCTGATCCCATTACTCACTGGACAGAGCTGTCGATAGGAAAGCTTAAACACCAAATACATTTACTGCATTAGCCTTACTGTACCAGACATTTCAAATATTGCTGGAAAGAGGCACTTTCAAATTTGCCAATTGTCTTTGCTGAACAAGTCACCCAAAATTATTGTGTCCATTCAGAGCAGTTTTCCTGAGGATTTCCTTCTCTTTAGTTACATCAGAAGGCTGCTGCTTGTAGTTGATGACACAGCCTTGTCACAACGGAGCTAATGCCACCAAAAGCAAGGTGCACAAAAGGCAAGATGACCTTTCTGCTGTATACACAGCAATCAAAGGGAAACAATTAGATGGAAAACAAAAAGGACGCTGTTACTACTACAACCACACAACTAGGTAGAAACTTCTCACAGGAAAACTGCACCTGATTTGCCTTCAAACACAGGCCCAGCCAAACAGGCACCTGAGGATCTAATATTTCCTGAGCTGAGCTACACAAAACCCTTTGTTTAGGGGCTGCAGGGATGATGACTCAGCAGATTCATCACTGGGGAAAAACACCCCATCCTGTGTTTGCACTCGTGCTGCTTCTATTCCATATGCTGAGCTAATTCTGGTTTCACCCACCAGCCCCAGCCCACACTCTGCCTGCCTTACACCTGAGCTACTTTCAGGAGTGGTTGTGAATAAAATCCATTTTTTCCAATTTCAGATGGAGGTTTGCAGCCTCATAGGAGTAACGGGACACAACCACTGACATTATAATTCAATAAAGGGAAAAGAAATCATATCTGTCAGTCCATCTTTAGATCACAGGGCCTCTTCCTCGTTCCTCCTAGCTGACCTCTGCAACAAAGCTGTCAGCTTGGAAGAGCTTAATATCTTGAGAAGATAACCCCCTTAAAATTTCTTCTCTGGCTCACTGACGTTCTGTCAACTAGGAGAAAACCTGGCCCAAATTTGGGATCACTGGGATTTCTTTCAGCTTGCTGAGCAGCATGCCAATGCTGCGTGCATCTGCCCAGGGTAAAGTCCTAAGGAGCCTGATCCTGCAAACTGTCAGGAATCCAAGAACTTCACTAGTGCCTCTTAGTAGCACACTGCTTATAAATTAGGAGAAACTTCTTAGGCAGAGAAGGTTTAATACTATTTGGTCTTTTACATTCATGAGTAAGATCATACTAGAAAACACCAGTGTCAGCCCACCTGAAACTCTCCGTCTCCGAACTTTATTGGCAAATTCATAAGAACGGGAATTTCACCCTCCTTTCCCAACTGCAGGGGCCTGTAGTTCTCCTGGACCAAAATGGGCAACTCCACCACAGATATGGATCCGATTTCAACCCGACACTCTCACACACAGGAAGAAGTGAGGTGTAAACTAAGGAGCCTGTGAATCTCAAAGGTTTTCCACTGTACTCTTAAAGGTACACAATCCCTATCAGCCACCCAATTATCGGCACTTGGCAATTAGCATGTTTTTAAAATGCTTCTGATGGGCAAATCCAATCAGATTTATTGTAAGAGTAGAAGAATTTTAATTTAAACAGCCTGCCGTTGGTTCAATGAGGTGTTACTGCTTGTCTTTGATTTGGAGGGGAACTTATCAGAGGCTGTTGGGTAGGCACTTTTTATTACCTTAAAATTCAATGTATTTCTGACAAGGTGCATGGAAATACCAAACCTTTTGTGGACCTAAGGACACTCGAGTAACACGATTACCAGCCTCTGACATTAGGCTCTGCACACAGAGATGGGTAGATCATTACATCTCTATCACAGAATATGGCATTATAAACTTAAGCAAAGGAGTGGGATGAAGCAGAGACAACAATGATTAATGTATGAACAGTGTCCAGCCAACCATTGAGGCAGTAATAAAGGTATTAATTTGACTGCAAACATTAAAATATGTACAGTAAGATGGATTTTTGAACAGTGCAGCGTGGCATAACCTTAAAATCATTCATTACAATGAATAAATAGCTTAATGAGATTTGAAACTTCCAGCACTCTCTGTGCAAGCGGGTGATGAAGTGAAGCCTGATATCGGCACCACTGCACATAAATTATGCAAAAGTAATACTTTTAATGTCATCTATTCACTGGCATTGTTGCTTTTGTTAAATATTCAAGTGTACATCTTTCTGGGATAATATCAAATTAGTCTCTACTGGAGTTTACAACAAATTCCCCCACCAGAGCCTGATTTGCATAAAAGTAAATAAAACAAAAAAATATGCACGTGTATGTGATTTCCTTCCATTGATTTATTTTTGTGAGGAAGAAAAATACATCTTATCGGGGTAGAATGTCTCTTTTTGGTTTGGTTGTGGTACATCGCTCCCAAAAAGTCAGTTGCCACGCTAAACATGGTATTCCATGTTAAACAGCAGGAGTATCTAACACACCATATTAAACTGCAGGGGTATAAGATGAACTGCTGGAGTACTTTTTCCCCCCTATTAATTTAAACAACTTATTAACAAATCAAGCCATTTAAATTACGCGCCTAACCATGTAATTAGTTAAGTAAAACCACTTAGAGCACATTTTTCTTCCCATTTTAAACTGTGATGTTGGAGCTGCTTTATGCTGAAGCAGAAAGAAAAGCAATTACTCTAACAATGATTTTTTTAAAGAGGCTGGTACACAGGTTCTGTGCAGCACAGACAGGGCTGTGAGTTTTGTTTAATGATCACTTATTTCTTTGCTGTGTACAGACACAGCTCTGAGTTTTGGATTAATTTCAATAAATATAAAAAATCTTTATTCTAAGTGTTCCAAAGCACTTGTTATTTACATTTGGAAGTGCAGGATTACTCATGCATGGCTGCCTGTCAATTAATCCAATATCACCCTGTGGATTTTCCCATTTGTAATAGGAAAATAAAGCTTTTCTGGTTCTCTGCAGAAACAACAGCCATTTAACTACAGGTGGTGCTCGCAGTGGCAATGCACACATTTTTCAATGTTTATGTAGAAAATAAAACCCCTATTTCCTCCAGAGATAGTAAAAGCATTTTGGGGGGTTACTTTCCTGTCTCTAATATTGAACTGAGTTTTTATGAGTGACAGAACAGAAGAAAGAGAAGAAGCAATGGGTGAAAGGGATTAAGAACCTTCACAGCGTGTCGTGGTTTAACCCCGGCCGCTCTCTCACTCCCCCCGGCTGGGATGGGGGAGAAAAATCAGAGGAATAACAGGGAGAAAAGCCTGTGGGGTGAGATAAAGATGATTGTCAGTGGTGCATGAGAGCCACTGATCCCTCCTGCCTGCTCCCCACAGGTTCCAGAAGCAGCGGGAAGTGACCCAGCAGAGCGTTGGGCCAGGTCACCCCATGAGAGGTGGTGGCAGGGGGATCAGCTGACAGTCACACAGCCAGGCTGCATGAAATCGAATGGAAAAGCTGATGGATTACTGGGAACACTGGCTCCCAGAACTCCTACATATTCAATGCAAAAAAGAAGGAATAAAGATTAACCCAGTGTGTATTCCCTACGGTGTCCCAGAGAACTTGGGTTTTTACCAAGTTCAAAATCCAGTAAGTTTTACCACATGGCACCTATTCATCAGTTTCCAAGTGGCCTGGAAAAATTATCAGCGTGCCTTTCCAGTCTCCCAAGTCTCTTGGATTTGTAAGGTATTTATAGCCAATTATTTACATCCCTTCTTAAGCGATTTCCTAGAAAGGATTCACACAAACGTTATAATCACTGGATATTTCTCTGGGGACTTTCAGTTTTACTGGATGCCATTTCCACCAGTCACAGTGCTACAATGGCCTTGGTAGGAGCAATCGTCCAAATTCAAGGGAGTTGTATTCAGTAGGAAAATAAACAGCTCTGACTGTCTGACTCGATTGGAGAGAAGTCCTTGACCAACAGCAGGTGGGGGATTTACTCTTAAGGCACACACAGCAGTGCCTGTTGCATGTTCCCAAAAGCCAAATACAGTTTAATGTACTAATTCATATGAAGTTTAAAAAAAAAAAAGACTCAGCACAAGAAATTTAATTCCAAAAAAGTAATTCTGGGGGAGATAAAACCACAGAGTTCAACTCCGCTGTGGGATTAATAGGTGTTTACCTTCATTCAAAGGCAGAGCTCACAGCGGAAGAGTAATCTCAACTACCACAACAGCATTAGCATCACCTAATTACTCATCAAACACAGGAGCAAAGCTTGCTGACCCAGCCAACATCTTTCTTTTCTTCCTCAAGGCTCACTCTGTCCATATCTCTGCAACACACGGCAGGACACAAAGGTGGCTCAGCAGCTGCCACAACGGGGGCTGTGGGCTCGTGTTTGCACAACACGTCCCAACCCGATTACACGCTCCAGCAGCCATCACTTCTCAAAACTCAACAGAAATTAACTTCTCGACAATGAGGGCAATTAAAAGGTCTGCATGCTATGGAGTAAGAATACCTGTCAACACGCCAGCCAAGTAAAGCTGTAAACAAACCTGAAACCCGATGATACTAAGAGAAAGACATCAAACTTCCGTGCTCTGATTATGGGACTGTTAATATAGTTAATGAAACAGTTACTAGTTTAATACAGTGTTAGCTCCAGCACAGCTTATGGTACAGTAAGTTACACGCAGCAACTAAATTTTGTCCTCTAATTAAAGGCCTTAATGTGAAGTAAAAAAGAAAGCCTTCATTATATTTGTGGTAAAACATTATTGTTAAAAGGTTCTAAACAATCAATGTAATCAGCAGTTCTGGAGCTTATTTGAGGTCTTGCTTTCACCACTCAATACGAGTTGCTTCAGTCTCCAACCATGCCTGAAATCTGAGCAAAAAATAGTAGTCATTAAAAAATATACCTATGACCACATGAGCAATAGTGTCAGTGAAGCAGCAATTTTATGACAGCAAAGTCAGGTAAACAGGGGTTGTTAGAAATAATTCAGGAAATGCAGGAATGCTGGGGTGATGCCTGAAAAATAAATGGCATGGAAAGCCTTCCCTTCAACTAACTTTGATCAAAATTAAGCAGTTACCTTTTTAGACCTCAGCAGCTAAATTATGGAGCAAAAGAAAGAGCAGTTTTGCTGGAAGTGGGCTGGAGCACCCAGGCACTGGGCACAGCTCCTGGTGACCATCAGGAATACTTCTTGTAAAACATCCTGGCCGATATAAATTCCAACAGAGCGGCTTCTTTTTAGTGGCAGATTATCCTTGTGCCCCAACCACACGTGTAAGTGAAACTCCTACTCCAAATCAGCAGTGCCTGTGTTATTGTAACTATTCCAGCAGGTATAACAAACACAGGTACCTGTATTTAAATACAGAGCACAGGATCTCCACAAAGGCAACAAATTCTGCCTTCCCAAACTCTTGAGTGCTCTCACCCTGAACATCTTTTGGAATTGAAGTATTTTCTCAGTAGCTGCCTGAGAGCCCCAAAGAAACCTCCCACCACAATGTGACAGAAATAAAAGAAGGATGACAAAGTGCCTTTCCTCGGCCCAACAGCTGGTTTTAACTAATTTTCAGTTATTGAACAAGCCAGCACAGGTGTGGAACGTTTTTATGGGAAGCAGTGGCACACAGATAAATAGGAATACCAGCTTCCTGCAGCTCACAATCATGCAGAATAGAGGCTGTGCCGGCTGCCACCGCCACCGTCACAACAGACACCGCGGGGTGTCATCAGAATTCAGGTGGAGTATGCATTACCTCCCCATAATCACTTTGTTTAAGCAGTTTGCAAGATATCTAAGCTGCTGCTGTAACAGCCCACAGTGTGTATTGTCTTTGGCCACACGTTCTAGCGTTAAATCAAAGGAAACTGTATGTCAGATGCGAGTTATGATTTGGGAGGGCATAAGCATACTTCGGTTTCTTTTATTTCTGAAGAACAGAGTAAGCAAATTGCACTGGTTTCACTGAGCTCAGACACGCTACTGGCTTGGTCTGTCACATGTGACCCCCAGTCTTGATGCCACCACAGCTCAACTCTTCATCTGTTAGTGGAGCCAACCCACAAATCCATAATGGTATTCCAGCAGAGGAAGGAAACTCTGGTGGCCGCAGGTGAGAAACTCTCAGAGCCAAAGATCACTCTGGGAAGCTCCATGAAACAGGCAGATTAAAATTCATACACGTTTTCGCAAGAAGTTCTTTGAGTTATGTAAGAAATCAGACCTCTGACATTTAACCTTCTTGTTGCAAAAGGTCCTAAACTCTGAATATTTGAATTGCAGTCCAACTAGGAAAAACCATCAGTCACGCAATGCGAAACACAAACCAGCAATTTCAGTGTCTAATCCAGAAAACACAATACAACTCTGCACAGAACTCTTTGGGATGTAACTCCATTTTCACTTATGAAAGCAAAAGGGTCTCTCTGAAACTGGGCTAAACAGCCAAATGCAGATTTCACTTGCTAAAAATGGGTACAATTAAAGAGGCAATCTTTTCCCAAAAGCCAACTGTAAGTTTATACTCTCTTTAATTTGGTTAAATTCAAAATTGAAGCAGATTTTTTCACTCTCTAATCATAGAATCATACGGGCTGGAAGGGACCTCTGAGATCCTCAAGTCCAACCCTTGATCCACTACTACCAGTCACTAGACTATGGCACTAAGTGCCACATCCAGTCTCTTCTTAAATACCTCCAGGGACGGAGAATCCACCACTTCCCTGGGCAGCCCATTCCAATGCCTGATTACCCTCTCTGTAAAGAATTTCTTCCTAACATCCAACCTAAACCTCCCCTGGCAGAGCTTAAGACCGTGCCCCCTTGTGCCAACACGTGCTTCAAAACGTTCAACCAGGAGAAGTTCTGCATCAGGGACAGACACTCAGCACACAACTGGCCTGGGCTTGGTGGTCATCCAGCCCCAGGCTCCGATAAATCCTCCTCATATCACTACCACAAAGGTACTCCCCGTTTTATTCACTGGGTCTTACTCTGCAAACACACACCTAAGAAATAATTAGTCCTTATGCTTAAACTTAAAAGGGCTTTTTTTTTTTCAGTCTGAGAAAAACAACTCTCAAAATTCTTCTTGGGACTAACTCCAGTAACTCAGGGAATGCTGGAGATCTCGGTAAACAGGACTTTTTCCTAATAATTTATAGGAAAACAGAAAAAAAAAAGGAAAGAAGCCTGGTAGGAACAACAGAGTCCTCAAAAAATGAAGTGAATGTCAGCTGACAGCAATCATCATTCCATTCCAGAAAAACTCCTTTACAGTTTAAGCACCATGACACCTCTCTGCCCACAAAGGACATCCCACACCTGCGTTTTCTACTTATTTCATCAGCTTTTTAATTTTTTTACTGAAATACAGACACAACTAATTAAGTGCTAATAGTAACAGTGAAGGACTGGGCAAGACCAAAGGTCTACCTCAATATTCCCTGAGAGACAAAGATCTCTTCCGGTCATCAAATTGTGTGAAAACTGAAGAGAGACAACTTCATATAAATTAAGAAGCATGTTGCCGTTCCAGGATCAGAGGGAAGCCTTGGGAGAAGATTCAGCTGCTGGTAAAACCACACCATTGCTGTGACAACACAAAGCATTGAACTCAACTGTTTCCACATTTTGCATTGAAAAATCAATGGAATACAAAAATATTACTTTTAATGTGTGTTAAAACAAAAAACCCCAACGTTTCCTCTGGTCAGGGAAGAGTTTTTTAATAGGGTTCTTTTATGAGGTTTTGCCTGCTGCCTCAATGTTCCAGTGTCAAACAAGGTACAAGATACATTAGAGATTTTTCCCTTTGGTAGAAGAATTTTCCTCTTATTCCCCATCTATAACCCTTGCAGGAACTTTATTATTTTTGACAATTCTACTTCTTGCCAGCTGGAATTGGGTAGTGAATCCAGCCAGCTGGTTAAAAACCTACTAGGAAGTCAATAAGGGAGATAGATAAGGGGCACTTGAGCTCTGTCTCCTTAGAACAGGCTGAAAGGCTCTTGATGCAACTCTGCCTACTCAGAACTGCCAGAATGCAAAGAAAATAAAACTCCAATTATTTATTTTACAGACCTTTTCTAGACTAGACAATTAATATGAGCTTTAAAATATTCTTTTATGTGCAGCATTTAATGACCCCACCTGCCTGTGCGTTTAAAAAGAGTTCCCCCTCCCCAAGACCTACCTTGACCTAAGATACTCTAGCCTAGGCAGCAGGAGAGCTGAATCCATTTGCCTTTTATTTTTAATTACTTTTTCCAGAATTCTACCATTCTTTCTTCTCAGTGGGATATAGACAAATGCATTTCTTTATGCTTGTTATTTTTTAAGTCTCAATGGATGCCTCCTAAAAACCATGGAAAGCTGGTTTGGTACTTGGGGCAGGGATGAGACAGCAGCCAGTTCTTTACTTGATATTTCTAACACCAAAAAAACTCACCCAAATATAAAAACAACGTGAAGAAGAGCAGCACCCACTTCATTTGCAAGCACAAATCCTTAAATTGCCCACACAGCCCAGCCACACGCACCTGGATATTTTTCACAAACTCAATTAAATGCTCCAGTGCTTTTCAATATTTTTCTACTTGTCAATATAAGGAGATGGTGTGCACACAGAAACCTCTGCCTTTCAAGAAGCCTTTTTATCTACCCCCATTACTTTAGGGACTTTTAGGGACTGTGTTTTGTGACATAACAGCACAATGCTACATAAATGGCCATGATGAGCCACACTCTGCATTTCCACGTTCTAAAGTATTACAGTTGGGTTTAAACTGGAATCTCACAGGTTTCCCCCTGTCCCTAACAGGGAAAGTCCCTCCGGAGATTTTTTATTTTTGAGATTATACCAAGAGGCTCCTAACACATGAAAACTACAAAATATCAAATCCAAAACTCAGTTTAGACTAAGCAAGATGACACTATTTTTCCTTCCTTAACAGAGCTAGTTCACTAATACCAAGTGAAATCTGACTTGAGGTCTCTGACATTTCCCCCTCTTCTTCTGTTTTCATTAAAATAAAGATCATCTGTGACAGGACTGCTTTGGTTTTGTTTCTCTCTTTTTCTGAATTATTAAGTAAAATTTCTGCTGTAGACCCCACTGTTCACTTCATTCAAATAAAACTACTGGTACATTGCACCAAAGCTCCCCTTTCACAAATGGGAAACCAAACCAAAAAGGAACTAGGTCTATACAATGAGATGATTAAGGAAACATTTGTTTCTAAACCACCTTAATTCTGAGTTTGCTGCTGTACTGTAACACTAGGCTCATTGCTTTCCCTCTGCCTACCACGCAATAGGTTGTGTGAGTACCACAGGGACTAAAGTCAATTCTTTGTTATGTCTGCACAAAGTAGTAAATGAAGCATGCAGCTCAAACCTCTCCTGCAGTGGCCAGATCCTCAGCGCTTTTCCTTTTGGAGTGGGAGATTTAATGCTATTTTCTTTTCCATATGCTTCATCTTTCAGCTTTAGCATTAAAAAGGAAAGGAAAAAATCTGAAGGCTTCGTTTCGCACTAACTGCTCCCTTCAGATTCTGAGACGTGTCTTGATGAAAGCTCAGCTGTGAGGGAGCAAAATCAAAAGACGAAGAAATTTCACCCCGTGAGATGATACTTAAAAGGGGGGGGGGAAAGACCTTGGAAGAAAGTTCTTTATTGAGTAATTAGCCATAATCTTAGATAAGACAACAGATCAAACAAGTTCTCTTAAAAGAGTTGCTGTGGGAAAGAGAGAGAGGCTTTCAGTGAAGGTTCACAAATAATGCTAAAAAATTAAAAAGCAGAAACACTGGCAAACTTTTCCATCAAAATTAAAAACAAACCATGCAGTTGTGTCTGCTCCATTTCAGAAAGCAAAATGGGCCTGGGAAAACTCCAGAGGAAAGTGAGCTCTTCCCATTCCTCCCCAAACACAGAGCTCAAGGAGGCCTCTGCTTTGCCAGGATTTCCTGCTACGTATTGTGAGGCTGCTTGTCCAAGCTGGATCTGAGAAGCTGGAGCAGGGGACAAGACCCAGAGGTCCAGAGCAGGTCCCCATGTGCTGCTCCTCAGCTCTGGGTTCACAGGGCATCTCTTTGCCTTCTCCCTCTGCTGACTCCTGCCACCCAGTTAAAACAAGCAGGACTTCAAATCCTAATCAATTAAGACTTCTACATATTCCCCACCATCACAGCATTTGCAGGGGCAGTAATTAACAAGGAGCCTTTGTGTAGTGTGATCTCCACTGCCCTAAGACCTGAGCCCACCTTAAGAGTCTGCTTTGCACAAATGCTGTATTATGAATTACTGGGATGGAGGGTTCCCATGGACACCTGTGCCTATCAACTCTTAAACTGTGGAAAAGCAGCAGGATGAGCTGTGTATAAACCTGTTGGCCTGAATTAAGGCTTAAATAAATTAAAAAAAAAAAAAAAAAATCACACTCTAAACTTGACATCCTGTTTTTAGCCACATCCCTCCTTGGATCCATCCATACTACATGTGAGTAACTCCCAGTCCCAGAATAGTCACGCTCGATTCATGAGCTAACACTTACAGACCTGCCAGATGCTCTACCTCAGATGACAAATTTTGTTTTCTCTATGCAATGAAGACTTAAACCGAAAACCCAACTATAAATATTTTGATGAGAGACTTTCTGTCACACTGTGAAAACCTAATTAAAGGGCTGGTTACATGTGAGAGTGAGTGCTGTCTAAATAAAGCTGGTGTTGTGTCGCCATGGGCTTCTTACAAACCCAAACTAAGCATCCACCCCTATTCCCAACCCACATGTGGCTCACTATCCTCTCCAAAGGCTGGGCTGGAGTGTCCCTGATGGGTCTGTCATGGTTTTCCTTGACAAGGAGTTCACTCAGACTCTGAGAGCAGTGAACTCTCCACGGCCAGTGGTGAGCCAAACACAACTCCTCATGCAGTGGAAGGGCTGGTGATGCTGTGATGAACTGAGCAAAATCAAAACTGTCTGGGCTTTTGAGCCACAGGAATGGCAGATTGTTCTAACTCTCTGTAGTCTTTTTGCTCTGGAATTTTATTTTTGTTACTCTCAAACATCTAAAAACATTTCAGACAAAGAAATAAACATGCACTCAGTGGGATGGCAGTAGGTTTTTATTCCCCCCCCAAAAAAATGTTTGTAAAAAGGTGCTTTCTCAATCACGAAAACAAAATTACAGTTGTTATTTCTTCCTTGCCTTTTTTTATGAATAGGTTTTTACATCCTAACTTCAAAAAGACTATAAGCAAAACTATTATGTTTAAGCACACACCTGACCTCCCTTATAAATGTTTTGCCCCTTTCATACAGGGCACTATTAAACTTTTCAGAGGTGCTTTGGAGTTTAAGGGCAGGATTTGCTGCCTGACCTTCAGGGCATCTGTTCAGAGTCATTCACCAGCCCGTGACATCCCGGGGTGCCCCTCTCTTGTACAAAAGCACCGTGATACTGAGCAAGCTGTGACCCAGCCCATGGATCAATCCATGGTCTCAAGCATCAAACCAGGAAAGATAAATTTTTGAAATATTTTTCCCCCAGACAGATCTTGACACACATTTTATATTTTGTAGATTTATTACACAACTGGTTTCAGCTGTTATTTAAACGCTCCTACCTCTAGAATATTTTCATCAATACTGTTTTGTCCTTCACAGCAAATTAATTACCTAAATGTTAAAGACAGGAAATACAATGCAAGTTATGAAACAAAAACTCTTCTACCTATATGATTAAATGGAATTAGGAATCCTAAATCTGCTGCCTTAATCTAACTCCTCAAAAATGATGAGCTACACCATGGACCGAGGGGACCAAAGCAGCCTTTAGGTCGTTCATTAACAACACAGCACATCATGGGAGATGCAGGACAGGATTGTGCCAGTGACTGAAGGTATAAGGTCTAAAAAACAGGAATACACATCCACCCAGAACTTGTAATAAAACAGGTTTTCCACCACAGGAATAGATTTTCACATTTTTGCAAGGCTTCATCTTACAGGCTTTACTGAATGAGGCAACACATGTCAGGACCCAGGAGTTATCACTTGACAAGTCTTGTGTTTTTTAATTGACTATACCCAGACGTGAAGCTTAGATTTTTCCAAGCTAAAAGGATTCACAGCAAAAAGGATTTGGCTAGTTGGAAGTGCAACTATTTTTCGGTGCATCAGAGGATGTTGTGCACGTATCAACAGGCACAGAACACATTTCAGCTCCAAGTTCCATACCTGGGAGCACCAGTGTTTGTTTACAACAGTATTTTACACTATTTGCCATCAACACAAATTCATATAAATGCAAAGCTGGAGCACACTGATATTTTGGTACCTCTTCTCAAACAGGTTACAAATACTTTAAAGGCAAAATGCTCTTTAAAGGCACTGACAATGTCCGGATCTACTAAAAACACGAGGAAAACAACATGGGAAGGAAAACCAACTGATCCAGGTGATGCCCTAATAACATTATTGCTCTTTAATGGCATTCTTTTATTACATAATTATGCCAGAAGCCTCACAGACTTGGAGGAAAATATACATTCGCTGGCATTTAATTGCTTTATCATCATGACCATGATCACTAACGAGGACCTTCCAGAACTGAGAGCCAACTGAGGCTTTTACTCATTCAGTTCTACCTGTCACCATAATAAACACTCCCTGGAAACCTCCCATGTGCTGTATTTCAAAGTATTATGTATAGAAGAGTCTCATTTATGTATTTTGAGTGGGTGGTTGCTTTTGTACAAAACTGTTTCCCCTTTCTGAGGGTGAAGTGCACCGTGCAGAGGGACGAGTGCAGATGTAGGTACTCCCACACACTCATGGCACACACTTGGAGGGAAGCCGCACATCCCACACTCCAGGTGCCAGAGGAACTGTGTTACCTGTGCTACAGCATCTGCTTATGCACATTCCCAGCAGAGATGAGCTTCCCAAGCAATTCCCTGTGCGCTGGCTGCTCATCCAGCTGCTCGTGCCCACCTTGGCAAGTGGTTCCCCATCTTCTCCTCGTGCCTGAACACTGTTCCCATCCCACTGGGAGCACGGGCAGGAAGAACAAGTCCATGCAAGCCAGTGACAGTCAGGAGATATTCCTATCTCAGTAGGAATTTTGCATGCAGAGCATCCAAAAGACCAAACATAATATTCACAAAAAACCAACCAAACAAGAAAAAACAAAACCAGCATCAAAAAAGAAAAAAAATAGAAAATGCATTTCCACAGTAAAAATAAAGCCCCTAAAAAATCCCTTCACAGTGATGCCCTGAAAAGGACAGGATTACTTTTAAATTAAGTATGGCTTGCCAAAATAGTAGGCAAAATTTCAGTTCAAACCCCATAATCTTCAAGAGCTCAGTCCTTGGAGTTAGATCCCACTTTATGAAGCCGTAACTGAATATCAACTTTTCCTAGATGAGAAAACTGGGAGAACTCTTTTCAAGGCTGTTTGAAGGTAAAAATTATTTTGCATGAAAGCAACAATTAATTAGCACTCAGCAAGGTTCCCTCTACTCTATGCTGTGAAGTAAAAGCAGGTCACTTCTGCAGCCCCTCACACCTGTTACAGGTCACAGATCCCTACCTGAACACAGTATCTTATTTGCTGTTTCAGCACCTCAAGGTTAAAGCCTATTTTCCTTCCAAATACAATAGCAAGTCAATTTTTCTTTTTGGGTATGACTGCACCAAGGGATGGAATCAGAGCTGCTTCTGTTTGAGAGCCGAAAAAACACAATCACCGCTATGAAATTCGAACATTTTCAAAAACTAACCATTTGTGCCAAGTTACACAGCCATGCTCCAGATCTCCGGGCTGGTGCAAGCCAGCACAGTGTTCCATAGGCTGCAGACAGTTTGTTCCTCTTCATATCCCTTTTCTTAGAGGGACACCTTTAACAGAAGGGCCACCACATCCACTCTTCTTTAAGCTCTTGCTTAAAGGAGATGAATTCTTCCCTGTCTTTACTGACTGAGACAGGAGGCAATCTCCATTTGATTAGTTAAGACGGCTGGCTGGCAGATTTAAATTATTTGTATATCAGTATTGATGCTGCTCCACATTTAGTGTAAATGCAATTATCATTAGGGCACTCAGAGCCATCACCTGAGAGTACTCTGAGGAATGTCAATGCCTGAGCAGAAATAAATGCAGGCACACGCACACAGGTGGACTTGGAATAAATTCTTGGGCTCTTCCCTGCCCTTCCCCATCAAATTTCTCCTCTAGGTATCTCTGCTCTCATTTTCTCAGACTTCTTACAGCAAAAGCTACTTGGGAAAAGCAATCAAATCCATGTAAGACAAGCTTAAAATTTCACCCACCGCCCTCCCTGGAGCTGTGATAGGTCTCATGAGGTTAATAGTGTGCTCTGCTGGAGTGTTGGGAAAAGCTCCAGCACCATTCCCATTAAGAAACCAAGAACCTTGGCTTTGTTTCTGGAAAGGAGCTGAGTCTGGGTCATTTCCACGCTTCCCATGCTGTAAACTACACTGAACAAGGCTGGGTCAAAAGGCTTGGAAGGGTCTTCACGAGAAACCTAGGGCACAAACTTGCAGGAAGAAAAGAGGGAAGACCAGGGGGAATTGGAACTCTTTTGATGTTGCCCCTCAGGGAAAATGCTGTGACAGGGCTGCTCTGCTCAGGCACTAGCAAAATGAGGATCCACTGGGCCAGGTCATCAAACCACAATGTGCAAAAATAAACTGCAGGACACTGGCCTAACAGACATTTCCTACGTGACTCTGATATTTAGACTGTTCATTCTAAGCTCAGGTTAAGAGGGACTTGCACAGTCTCCACATCAACAAATCATAGAATCATAGAATCGATTGGGTTGGAAAAGACCTCAGAGATCATCAAGTCCAACCCTTGCTCCAACTCCAGACTGTTCACTAGATCATGGCACTAAGTGCCATGTCCAATCTCAGTTTAAAAACCTCCAGGGACGGTGAATCCACCACCTCCCTGGGCAGGCCATTCCAATGCCTGACCACTCTCTCTGTAAAGAATTTCTTTTTAATATCCAGCCTAAATTTCCCCTGGCAGAGCTTAAGCCCGTGCCCCCTTGTCCTATTGCTAACTGCCTGGGAGAAGAGACCAATCCCCACCTGGCTATAACTTCCCTTCAGGTAGTTATAGAGAGTGATGAGGTCCCCTCTAAGCCTCCTCTCCTCCAGACTAAACAACCCCAGCTCCCTCAGCCTCTCCCCATAGGTCCTGTGTTCCAATCCCTTCACCAGTCTTGTTGCTCTTCTCTGGACCCGCTCCAGCACTTCAATATCTTTCCTGAACTGAGGGGCCCAGAACTGAACACAATACTCCAGGTGTGGCCTCACCAATGCAGAGTACAGGGGAAGGATCACTTCCCTTGTCCTGCTGACCACGCTATTTTTGATACAGGACAGGATACCATTGGCCTTCTTGGCCACCTGGGCACACTGCTGGCTCATGTTGAGCTTCCTGTCAATTAGTACCCCCAGGTCCCTTTCTGCCTGGCTGCTCTCCAGCCACTCTGTGCCCAGCCCGTGGGGCTGCAGGGGGTTCTTGTGGCCAAAGTGCAGGACCCGGCACTTGGCCTTGTTGAACCTCATCCCATTGGAATCAGCCCATCTCTCCAGTCTATCCAGATCCCTCTGCAGAGCCCTCCTGCCTTCCAGCAGGTCGACACTCCCTCCCAGTTTGGTGTCATCAGCAAATTTGCTGATGATGGTCTCAATCCCCTCATCTAAATCATCAATAAAGATGTTAAACAGGACTGGGCCCAACACTGATCCCTGGGGGACACCGCTAGTGACCAGCCGCCAGCTGGATGCAGCTCCATTCACCAGCACTCTCTGGGCCCGGCCCTCCAGCCAGTTCTTAACCTAGCAGAGAGTACACTTGTCCAAGCCATTGGCTACCAGCTTTTTCAGGAGTATATTATGGGAGACACATTCAAACCCCAACCACCAGGCATTTACAGCTCCCTACCAGGAGAGGACAAACAGCAGTCAGGGCTGACCAAGTGGAGCTCACCAAACTAACACTGGCTACACGCCGAAAACTTCTCATGGCAATGCCAGAGGAGATCAATCCCTCAGCCAGGAAAACAGCGTCAAGAGCAGAGCCTGCTCCCAGTGGAGCTGGGAGGCCAAGTGCAGGGGATGGATGGGCTGAAGAGCTGGAGAGCACTAAAAGAGGTTAGTGGGGCAGGTCTCCCTGGAGCACAAAGGCACTGCCAAGCTGTCTTCTGAACAGGAGATTTCTTCCAAAGAAATAAACCGGCAAAGGCTGAAACCAGATCCCACAAGCCAGATTCCTTCTACTTGAATAAGCTGGGCGAGAAGAAGAAAACAGAGCACCAACAAAACACCAAACCAAAACAAAAACTCCAAGCTTCCTCACTCTGCTCTAACACTTTAGTCAGGGAAGTGACAGCAAGCTGCAAACAGAAGATGATTTCCAGCTACAAAGAAAAAAGAAATTACCCTGAAAAGCAAGGATTTAATAAAGCCACTAGAGCTTTTTTTCATTGCACTATTAGTTAAGACTTTTGAATACATAAATGAGAATTATTTGACTGACGGCCTCTTTATCAATAGCATAATCAGCTTTCTACTGTTGGAATAAGTCATTTATTTCAACAGTAGAAACATTTATTTTAGCTGTAGAAATATAACCCTATTTATTTCCAATCTGCAAAAGTAACCCTTGGTAGTATAAACTAATTTAAAGAGAAAGGCGATTTCTTATCTGCAGAAAGCAGCAACAACACTAGCAAAGGACAATGGTCTGCATTTTTATTAATGCAAACGTTAACCTTCCATTTCCACACTTGGATTTCTAGCCTCAGAACAATATTATTATCTACAAGGGAACTAAATTTATGGTAACCTAATTTTATCATACATTATTTAAGTATCAGGACATTTATCTATTAATCTACCCTTTTACCTCCTTAGTGTTAATATTCCCAGCCTGCTTACAACTTTCAAGGGCAAGTCTGCTTCATCACCAGCTGTCATGGTTAAAAATTATTTCTTGTATTTATAAAGCAAATGTAAAGTAGGAAGCTATGTCACAAAAGCTAGACAGAGAATATACTTTTGCATACAGTCATGTGCTGATTCCTACTTGACTGAACATGATCATATTTTTAGGTTCTATAATTAATAGCTAACAGCTTTAAAAGTCTCACTAAATATTCATTATTAGAGAAAAAATTGAAAAGGTCTAATCCATTTTAAATGTCTCTGACAACTGCCATTAAAGCATCCTTGTGCAACCTGTCACAGATATTTATATTCAGGCAGCACTGAGATGGATCGTAGGAGTCCACATCCTGTGTTGTTCTTCCTCTGTTAAGTCTGAGTGGAAGAAGTGTCAAATGTTATAAAAACACCTTACACTCTTAACTCCTCTCCAAAAACACTGATATCTGTATTTGCACGGAGTGACAGGGCTTCACCTTCTGCGATGGTCTGAGTTGGAAGGGACCTCTAAAGGTCACCTAGTCCAACCCCTGCCATGGACAGGGACACCTTCCCCTATCCCAGGTTGCTCCAAGCCCCATCCAACCTGGCCTTGGACACTCCCAGGGATGGGGCAGCCACAGCTTCTCTGGGCAACCTGTGCCAGGGCCTCACCACTCTCTGTAAAGAATTCCTTCCTTACATGTAGTACATGAAGTCCACAAGTGCCAACCTTTAAGGCTGTAGCATACATCAGTTTTTTAATGCTGCCCACAGGGCCCTCAGGATGAGTGGAGAGAACACAGAAACACAGAGCCATCACTTCATTTATTGCTGCTTGACCAGGAGGGACCCTTCCCTCAGCTCAGGCAAAGCCGACCTCAGCAGAGCCAGAAGCTGGCAAGGCTGATTCTGCCAAAGGTCTAAGATGCTGCAAATGTCAATCCTGCCCCTTAACAACAAAGCCCATGCTTGCATTTTCATAACAATTAATACTTTTTCCCTGTTGCTTAATATAGTTTCGAAAGCAAAGGGTTTCAAAGTTCATTTCACAATTGACTGAGATGCCGTTTGGATCCAGTAACAAGCTTTGCTTGAAATTGGTCAGTCTCAAGTCTCATTAAAAAAACCCCATTATACATAAGCAACGTATATGATCTTTTTGGTATATATTTTTCAAGGATTACAATTTAATTTTATTCCTTTTCTCACGAAATCACTTGGAAGTTATACTGCAACCCTCAAGCAATGCATACACAGCTCCTGTGAATCCAGGAGGCACAGGGTGCCTGGTACTAGCAGTTTAAGTGACATGGGCAGCTCTTAAAAGTCAGCGTGTTCCCAGAAAGCTAAACCACAATTTTTCAGACTGAAATGCACGACTGGCAGTAATCCATAATCCTGACACAGTGTCATGGGTGCCAAAGGGCCTCCAGTGAGTGCTGCCTTTGCATTTTTAAAAATGTTTTATAAGCTCAAGACCCCAGAATTAAGTATCTTCACTTTGCAAGCAACCTGCCATCTACTAATACTAGAGCAAAACCAAGCCAAACAGAAAAAAAAAACAATCAAGCACAGAACAAAGGATCTCTAACCCGTAAGTAAAGTCTCTTTATCCCCAAATCCTCCACTTCAAGGGCTTGAGTGCTAAAAGCTAAGAGCTTTGAGCTTCACGCCATCACCATTTGCTCTTTTTTAGCTGCACCAAATTGCTTTTGTTGCAAATCAACACTGAAAAAAGAGGAAGACAAACAGATGAGCCAACCACATGTACAGCTGATGCCCCACAAATGAGCAGGTTTCCTATTAAGGATATTAGAGAATTAAGCAATGAGGAGATATTTACAGGCCAGGCAAAAGATGGACTGTGTTATAGTGAATTAGGGCCCCAATCAATTTTCTAATTGCCAGACCGCAGTGTTGACTAACCTGACTCCAGAATTACTGCAGTCCCTGCTCCAAATAAAAACATAGGACAGCCTATTGGTCATGTAAATAAGCTGATGCAGTTCCATTAAGCACAAGGGCATGATTTTTGTTTATTTTCAAAGAATATGGAGGCACGGAGCTCCGTACACAGAACTGTTGTCGTCACTGCCCTTCGGTCAGTAAAGCAAAGGGGAAAGAAAACGGGCAAGGCTGGAACAACCTAGTAAGGATTCTTCTTCCCCAAATGCTCTCATAAAAATCAAATATTACTTTTAAAAGAGAGTTTTGCTGTAATCCTGAATGGAGGAATACAGAGCTGGTCACAGCCAGCATTTCATTAACATTTCACAAGAACTGCGCTCTGGAACAGTATCTCCAGGTAAAATCTGTAGATGATTTTTCTAAATAAGGTTACGGATACAAAAAAAATAATAATTAAATAGTAGCACTGTATCAAGTTATCTCCCAGACGAAAAATTTTCAAAGTCGTACACAGACACCTTACACATCTTTTTCCAAGCTTTGTAACCTTAGTATTTCTTCAAAAGAGATTAAAATCTCATCACACTAACTGAGCAAGTGAGGCTGAATTAGATCAATAGTTCTCTCAACACCACCTCGAGTGCCTCTGCTGAAAGGAAAGCAATGTCACAGCTTGTATTGGAACTGCTGTGCCTGCAGCAAGTGCACAACACCTCAAAGTCCACACAACACCTGGAACACCACCAGTGGTGGGTCTTCCTAGAGCCCTTGGACACCTCAGCAGCAACAGAGAGGCTCCCGAAGACGTGGAGGAATTGAGACAAACTTACAGACAGGCACATCAGTGTGCTGGCAGCTGTAAGCAGGAAGAACCTCTCTATAATCACAACCTGAAGTCAGCAGGACGCACTGGAAGCCTGGTGACCCACTGCAACTCTGCCACCAGCGAGCTCACAGAATTACCCCATCCAAGGCATAATCTGACCCTCCTTCTCCCAACCAGGTTTTACTCTCCCAGAGGGTCAAAGCGTCCAGTTCCCACAGTCGTACAAAACTTCAGCAGCTCTTGCCAACAGCACAGATGTTCATCATCATAACTGTCATTTTCAGAACGACATATAAAAGATGCACCCAATCTATATCTGCAATCCATATTCTTACTGTTTGCATTAACCCTGAACCTCGACCTCGCAGACAACACAGAAGCAACACAGAAAGGGTGTGCAGAGGGGTGGGGGAGCTGACCCTTCCTGTTTTATCCAATTCAGAGGTTCTCTAATGCAATTATGCAAAAGCTGTGAACCAGCTTGAGTTCAGCCACTGTCTGTACTGCTGAGCAGGGGTGCTGAGATGACCTCAAGGTCCTGTAGAACTTCAATTATTCTGTGATCCCAGTCTCAGCAGGATTGCATATCCTGGTAAAAGGAGTGGAGCCTCTGGGACAGTTTTTCCCCCACCTCTACTTTATTTTTCTGGACCTTCCAAAGCCAGACACTGCACAAAAGAAGCTGGAACATTAAGAATGCTGGAACTCTCAACAATTCCATTCCTCTGAGTGTTCTCTCACAACTCCAGGTATTGAAACCTCAAAGAAACCATGCTTGGTGATTCTGTAGCTTATCAGGTAACACCAAAAAGGACTGAATACTAATGGAAAGTGATTGTATCAATTAGCTATCAACATTCAGAAATGAGAACTTCACACAGAAATTCACTCCTTCCAGTTTTATCTCCTTTTCTTATGCCTTCCATCTGTTGGTATCCACATGACATCTCACAGTGGATTAGAGCTCCTTTAGTCCAGAGACTACACATCTTTCTGGTTTTTTTTTTCCTGTGCTCAGCAATGACACTCTAAGGTGCTCTTTCAACACAATGCTATGTGAATTATTGTTACTTAATATCAACACACTAAACCTGGAGGAAACTGATTAAAATTCTGTGTATGCTGCTGCCATTAAACAATTGCTACCACCCATCCCTCCCCTTGAGGTTAAATGTCTGTCCTGCTCTACCTCAGGATCCCTCTAACATCCCAAAATGACTCAGACTGGAACATCACAAAGCATGTTAATTTGGAAAAGAAGTGAGAAACATTTAAAAACAAGAATAATGAAGAAGGAACAGAAATCATGGATTAAATGCAAGAGGAGTGAAAAGTATTGGTCCCAGAGTAGAATTTATGAATAGTCTAGCAGCTGGCATGTGAAGTTTCTGCCCATTATGATTTTTAATATCCTAGCTATGATAAAATTAGAGAAATTAGAGGCAGGCAAGATAAAGTAGGCCAAATAATCCATTCCCCACCAACACAGGATGGATGTAAACTGTTTAAGAAAAAAGCATCCCAACAGACTATGGCAATACCCTTGACATTGACCTTTAAGTCCAGAATTGTGAAAATTCTGTGTTGTAATTTACTTACAGAAAGACATGTGAAGAATTTCAACTGTTCTCTCTATTCAGGGATACATATTCAGAGGAATTTTAAATATGAAGGAAGCTCAGAATTTTCTGAAGTAACTTTTAATTCCACCAGCGAGGAAAAGATGGAGTCACACACAGCCAAACTGCATTTGAAATTAAATTGACACATGAACTGTCATGAACTTATTGATCATAAAGTGAGATGGTTACTTGGAAATGCTGCTCTGCCCCATCCTCTAACAGAGTTCTAAGAGCTATTACTGAAGATTGTGCTTAGACACGTTCCTGTCTTTAAGGAAATGACAGTTCTACTGCATATAATGTAAATGCCTGCAACTGAGGCTTCCTAACAGACTCCCACAAGTGACAACAAGTTGTGGATGTTTATCTTACACAATGCCTGTTCATCACTCCTCTCAAATGCCTGATAACCTTCTCTCAATGCTTTCATCAAACCAGTGGGTTTGACCCCAAACCAGTTCACACATTTAAATTAACATGCAAATTATACACTTAGATCACCTAGAATCTGCCTTTGAGGGGAGGAAATCGTCTGACAAGCTTTATGATGACATTTCAAGAATGATGCAGCTTCTTGCAACAGGGTATTTGAGATGAGAGAAAGCAGCACTCAGCTACACAGTCGTTCTGCCTGTGTTGATGTTTGGCTAAAACCTCATCCCAGGGAAAAAAAAAAAAAAAGCCAATTTTTAATATCCAACTCCTTATCATTATCACCTGCTAGAACAAAAAGTTTCAGGTGAAAATTATATTGTTAAGTCCAACAGCTGGCTTTGAAGCTTTCGGTAGCACCTTCAGCTGCAGAGATAATGGAACACCCTCCTGGAAGACTCGGAAAAGTAGGTTTTAACAATAGAAGCTCCAACACCTTTTCTTCCAGGTGCCTCTTGACAGTTTCCCCAATAATCCAGGCCAGACAAAAGGCACTAGAATTCTGGACAAAAGTAACACAAACTGCCAGGAAAATTAGCCTCCTGAAAGAGCTGCCAGACACAAGTGCACCGTGCAGATATCTCTAGCAGGTATCTGAATTTATGACAATCCCCCTCCGAAACACTTCTGGAGTCAGCAGTATGCAGCGTGACATCAGGCCTTTCAAGTCAACAGAGAGCAGGATGCCTGGCTGAAAATAGTAATTTTTGTTTCGCTGTGCTCTGTCCCCACACCAGGAGCCCGATATTCTGTGATTGGCACCAAGGGAAATGCTCCCTCCACATCAGTGACACCATCCCCATGGCTGGAACAGGCAGAGGATACAGCTCAGGGCACTGAGCTCTGCGCAGGCTCCCTGGAATTATTAAAACCTCTCTCACTTCTGGATATGACAGAAGTGATCTGGATATTTTACCTTAACAGTAACAGACTAAAATATGATGACTGAGGTAAGATTTTTAAGAATGATCTCACTTTTATTTTTAAAGCCAGATCACGCTTCTTCATTTCAGTGAATTTGCATGGCCCAAAGCCCAAAGGAAAGCCACAGAGATTGCAGCCTCTCAATCACTGACACACAGCAGCAACAGGGCACAACTACCAGGTCAACAGAAATGTAGGAACAATTCTCAGGAGATTTGTACTCTAGAAAAAAAACCAAACCAAAACAAAACCAGTTGCTCCATCTTCACTGAAGTTGTCTCGTTTTTTTTAAGTTTACCTAATTAAATCAATGAAAATACCTACAAAGCTAGACTTATTTCAGTTAAAATGCAATTATATTTCTTTTAACTTAAATTGAAAAAAAACCCCTGTCAAATAGATTAGATATATTTGTTCCTCCAGTTAAATTAAACTTCCGGTAAACTGATGGAATAATTAATCTCAAATGTCAAGGAAACAATAAGAAATGCGTCATATTCATATGCAAAAATAAGTCCTGCAGAGTCCTCAACTTAGAACTTCTGTTGAACATCTGGCTTAACACACAGTTACATTTCGTGGTTACCAGAAATTCTGAAATCAAAATTTTCAGAGAATTTATTGTTTTGCATAATTAAAAGAAGTATTACTTACAGCACCCTGGGGTAGACATGGGGATCCACAGACAATCAGACTTTTAGGAGATTATGGGTTCCAGCTGTCTGCCTTGCCTGGTAATCTCCCTAAGGTGCTGTTTCCTCATGATACCAGTAATCACTTTTCATGGGTTTACATAAAAGGTGCTGTATATCATCAAATCAAAAAGAAGGTTATTGCTCTCTTCTTGTTATGCTGAATGTGTGTCTTAGTGCTAAAAACAGAAAGCCAAAAGAAAATGTGCATTTTCACATCACAACTGACCTACTGGTTTTTGTTCAATATATATAAACAAGCATTGAAGTTGCCCATTAACAAATTGGCTGCAATATTTCATATCAAATCATGTAAATATATTCACATTTTCAGTAGTTGGGCTTGTCCAGTACTGCTGACGCTTCAAGTTACAGCCAGGCTGAACAATACAAATCCATGACTTGTCAACATCCTTCATCTTATTAGTTTCACTCAGCAACAATCTCAGTCATCATGTTTATTAAAATACAAATTGTTCTTGTATCCTGTTGAAAACTGTGGGAGATTTGCCGTGGCCAAAATGCCTTGTAAGATCTTTTGAGGTTGGAGTGAAAGCTCAAGTATTTCTTATCTATTTTTTTTTTTAAATCTGATAGAAATAAACCTTGCATCACTCTTCTGAGGCACAGAAATAATCTACAGTTAACATACAGGTATGAAAATAGCAGAAAACGAGAGGTTTTACTGGTTTTACTCTCCTCTGTTCTGCTGTCAGCAGCTTCTCTGGCTGGAGCATCTGAGCCACCGCCAGTTCACAACAACTGTGTGACCTTCACAGCATTTGGAGCTTGGGACTCTCAGAGCCTCCACAAGCCAAAATCAACCATTCTAAGCCAATTCCCACATTTTCCATCTGGAAACCTGAATTTCAATGAACTTCTGTTGACTTACAGTAGAAAGGAAACCGAGTATCAGGAAGCACCAACCGCAGAATCGCAGAATGGTTTGCGTTGGAAGGGACCTTAAAGATTTACCCTTGGGCAATGAAAATTGTTCTAGGCATCAAAACCTAAATTAAAACCACCAGTGTGTTGTTGACAGGCAGTGCTCTGCAAAAACAAATTCCCCAGCAAACCACACCTCCCTCCTGCAGGAAAAGCTGCACTGTACAATATCAGTGGATCAGGCTTGACTCAAGTGCCGCTGCTGTTCCTTCCAGCCACAAGTATTTCACACCTACTGCTCCATTAGTCTATGGCTTATGGGAAATTATTTATTGCTCCCACTCAGAACTTTAATATCATTCAGGACATGTTATGATTGCAGCTTTGCTTATTGCAACGTTTCCTTTGTAATTTTATTTTTTTTTGGGGGGGTAGGAACTCAAAGATCCTTTTAAATATGAGACTGTTAAAATAGAAAACCTGCAATCTAATACAGAGACTGCCTGAAGGAGCAGGGAGGACAAAAAGAGTTTGGATATAAAATCCAGGAAATTCTGTGGTCTAAATAGACTTTCACTGACAAAATTAACACTAAATGCATGGCCAGACGCTGCGAAGAACCTAAGATTCCAAAGAGCATAATAAAGAAAACACATTGTTATTTACAAGGAAGATCTATTAGTATCTACAGTTAATAATTAAACCCACATCTACTACTCTCCAATCAATGTTTAAAGCAATCCTTGTGAAAACACCCTATCAGCATGTACATAGGTCTTTTCTACTACCTGCACAATTTTGTATTAAGCCTATAGCTAGGACAGGGATCATCATTAATGTCTCTAAACATTGGTAACATTAATGAAGGCACTGGAAGCACTGATCACGTGGTCCATGGGAGCTGGGTGGTGGAGAAAAGCTCTCCAGCAGCAGCTTCTCAGATAGGAGTTCTATGGACATCCTTATTAAGACGAAGCCACACAACCCAGGGTGAAGGAGCCAGAAAAGCCAGTTAAGACAAACTAGTAGCCCAAACACACGAGTAACATGGATTTTATGATTTTGTATCTTCCATCCATCTATTTTAGCATAAATAACGATCCAGCTACAATCAATAAGGAGTCCTGTTGCTGACTGCAGCAGAGCCAAGGTTTTGCTCATGATGTCTAAGCACGACAAATTAAAATACACATTTTAATTGCGGTAGGGTTTCCCCCCAGTCACAAGGATTTACCAAGAATGAACTCATACCCCTCGGTTTTGACAAAGACAGCACACAAAAATTCTGGACTACGTTGAAAATTCATAAAACAAAACCAGCTGTCTTACACTGACAGATTACAATAGTTTTGTCATATAAATGTCTTCTGTGACAGCCATACAGGCCACATCCATCACCAGCTCCTGAGAGAGCAGCCCGAGCACAGGAAGCCCAAAGGACCTGCCAAAGGCCCGCAAGCAGGAGCTGCAGAGGATAAAAGCTGATGCTGAGAGCATCAGTCCTAAATACTTCACAACCCCGACTCCAAAAATCCCATCATCCCTCCCTTCACTGCCCTGTTAAAACAAGGGCAAGAAGTTTTGCAACCATCAGGCCTGTCACAGTGTCTTTTTAAACATACTTTGAAAGCAGCAGGGAGATAAAAAAAAGCAAATAAACAAATAAAACCACTCACCATATTTGGTGTCAGTCTTTACTGTCAGTGCAACTAAAACTCTTCAAAATATCGAAAGCTCCACAAATGTTATTAGCAAAGATTTCACACTTTTTTAATGGATATTTACACTTGGAAGCAGTCTTTTAATTACTTTTGTTATTTGCATCTGATGGCTTTGGGGAATGTTGAATTCAGATATGAGACTATCGAGGACCGCTGGATGAAGTCCAATAAAAAACTGAGATCAGACTAGTTAAATTAGCCATCTGTCCTAAATAAACACAAATCAGAACTACTGTTTAATATTCTTTCAACCCAATCTTAACTGAAACAAGAACTTCATAGAAGGCAGCAATTGCGATAAGGTAGACCCCAAGGAAGTTTGCATCCATCTGGCTTATCATGTATTTTAGAACTTCAACTCTGGCTACAAAAAAAAAAAAATGTCCTAGATATGGCATAAGAAGGCCACACGATAACAACCAGATTTCAGTCTTTAAGTTGTCATAAAAATGAATTAATGAATTACGTTTGTAGCAGTTACTGTTCTAGTTAAATTATTACCAGGAGAGCGGATTTATAATGTGCTGGTTCCTGTTCTCATTACAATCCATTCTCACGAGAACTTATAATCAGAATTTTAATGCCTCGCTCGTTCTGTGAGAGATAGCTGTAAAAATATATTAATTTGACCTTTTCAAAATTTTGTTATTTGATTTGGTGCCTATTCTTATTTGCTCCTATCTACAGCTCTTACATTTGCTCATATCTATAAAAATTACTAGGAAATGGAAGTATGTCAGTAAGTCAGAAGACTTTTCTGTTCGGTTTTTTTCTACCCAGGGTGAGGAGTGCAAATCTTATGACACTCCTTCAACACCAGGCACAGGCCAAAGTCACTGCCTGAAGCAATCATTACACTTTGAGTAATGTTTCATCAACACTAAAGGAGCTGTGATTCCCTAAAAGTACAGAGAAATACAATAAAACCCATTCCCAGGGGGCACAGCCAATGAGCCCTTTCAAGAGACGTTCCCAGAGGATGACCCACGTTGGGCACCCAGCTCGAGACAAAACCAATCCCTCTGGAGACTCTGCCCTCTCTGTACTACAACCGGAACCTTGAAGACTCAGATTACAACATAAAGGTGGTTTTAATCCTCCTAATTGTCTCTGCTTGGGAAAATACGCCAAGAAACTGAGCTCCCAGGGACCGGGAATTAACCTGATCCACTTCTACGCTGAGACAGCCCCAACAACGTGTGCCTGGTGGGAAGCAACGAGCACATGCACAAAGATGACATTACAGTAGTAAAAGGAGTGGTTTATCTCTTGCCAGCAGCCCACAGGGACTACTCCCTCTTGTGATCTGTGCACAGGCCTGGAGTCACTATGTCAACCCTCTGCCCACCAAAATATTCCTTGATGACTTCATCTGAATTAATCTTAATTTCATAGCACACAAGGAGGTTAACAGAAAGCAGATTTATCAGACAGCAGAACTTGACCTTTATTTCACAGTAATCCTGTACAGTCAGACTCGCTGTCCTGTCTCTAGATCTGGCACTACCCTACACAGCTCCGTGATACCAGCGACAGGACAGTGTCCATCAGGTGCCATCCTCCAGGCAAACTGATGAGCTGCATTAACAAGTTTTGGGTGTTTTACGTGACACCAGACCCCAGAATTTTATTATCTTTTTTAATTGCAGTCATGACACCAAACAGAATAGCATGTCACCTTTCAATCACCGATTTTATTAATCCCTCCTTAGGGTTCTGCTTAGCCAGTGTACTATTAAAACTACATGGAGCTAGTTAAGTGTGTGCTGTCCAGCAAACTGGCTATAAAATTCAACTGGTGTTCCACAGCATCTGCTGGAAACTAACAAGAAACAATATTTATCAGCAGCATGTCAGACAGGACCACCAGCCCACTCAAGACCCCAGAGCAAACCTCGCAGAAGATCAGTACCAGCCGCTCTGGGAGAAAAAAATGAAACACAACTTGAGGTAAACTCTTATTTCTCATCTGGTGGAGTTTTCAGATTCTACCCAACCTGCTCAATTCAACCCTTCTCACAGCATCTGCAGTTATGATTTTCGCTTTTTATCTGCGTTGTGAGCAAAGGCTTCTCCTGCACAGCTCTCTGTGATTACAGATAAACACACACGAAAGGTAGTCAGACAGAAATACATATATAGATATATATATATGTACACACGCTTCTCTAGGTCCTGGGTTCAATTTCAGATGGAGCCAGGCACAAAACAAATCTGTGACAGAGTAACACTTCAGGCAGTCAGTGATGTAGGAACCTCAACTTCAGCGATTACACCACTGATGGATTTTTGCTCCTGAATTGCTTGGGTACTTCTGAAAATTCCACCCGTAACACCTACCTCATCATTACAGGAATAAAAGTTGTTTGAGCCAGACCTGACAGCACTTCCCATCGTATCCATCAGCAGCTGACAACAACAACAGCAACGTTCAGCCCCAAACAAGGACAGCAGGCGAGACAGATACCTCCCTGTCTTCCAGTGATTTGTTGCTCAGAGGGTTTTGGAGCGTAAGTCACATCTTTTACACAACACTGCTCAGCAACCCAGCTCCTCAGGGTGGGAGTTTGAGTAACTGTGTACCCACACCAGCTAAGAGAGCTCATGAACCTCCTTCTCTATGGCAAAACCATCTCTAAAAAAGTTTTTTTCCCGTGTTTCAGTCACTGATACCTACCTTTAGCTTTCACTTCAGATGAAATTCATGCGTACTGATTCTAAGAACACATTGGCATAGTTTGGTGCCTTTTATGCAGTCAATGAGAAATCCCTGAGAGTCCAGGTTGTGCTGTGCAGAGATGTTTCTGTTACCACGTTGCTGATCCAATGAAGGTAATAACAGACAGTGTTGTAACAGCAAAGCTGCTGCGACCTTGAAATGTTAATTCCCGGAGACACCAGGGATTGGAGATGTCAGCATGGCAATGTTTTTGGCTTCCACAGGGGATGGAGCGTGTTTGCAGCTCTGCTCTTACAGCAACCCCTACAGTTTAGTGCACAGAGTGGAACTGATGCCTGTCTCCATAGAGACCTCCTGTCCTGCTTTCAAAAACGGAAAGAAAATGGAAACTATGACAACAGACAAACCTGTGGGATGAGAAGGCATAAACAAGTCAGCAGGAAGCCCACGGTAGTACACTGGGGCCAAGCCTCGTGTTTTCCTTGTTATCCAATATTAACATAAACAGATAAGCGAAATGCTGGGGAGCTGAGCCTGCACCACCAGCAGTACCAAACCCACACCATCACCAAAGCACAGTGGCTGGGCACAGGGTTGGTTGCTGCTATTTGGACAGAGGAGGAAGTACCTCAATTTCCCTCCCATAAAAACCACAGTCCCAGTCCAGCAGTGCTATCACTGCCATCTTGCCATCACACAGAGGCCAAGACACAAACATTTAAGGTACTGCCAGACTTACCACAACATCTTTACCTAAGACCATTCAGGTAGAGATATTAAAGGGATGTAACTAGCCGAAGACGACCAAAAAAAAATACTAAAAAAATAAATCTTGCTTTACTACACTTTTCTTTAAGACAACTTAAACCAAAGCACTCAGATGACACTGCTCTTGTAGACAGCTCTAGACAGCAAACTGCCCTGCCTTCTCTGTATGAGCTATTCCTATACTCCTCACTGGACTGAAAAAGCTTTTCCACTTAAAGGCAGAAAAATATTCAAGACTTTTTAATAGAAGACATCCCTTTCTAAAGAGGACCCTTGGTATTTGTAAAGCATTTTGCAAAAGTAATTTGCTTTAAGGATGATAAAGTCAGCTCTTCATTGTTTTATTAGAGAGCCTCCAGAAGGTCATTACCTCCAGCACACCAAGGGATCCATCTCCTGGATAGCAAGAGAGATGCCAATGGGCAGCTGTTTGGCAAGTTCTGGAAGAATTAGAGCCTGTAATCAACTTCTGGTCAGTTTTTGCAGACACAGCCTGCATGCATGGCCCCCAACAGGGTGCTGGATCAGTTTAAACCTCATTTACCAAGCAGCAGTATAAAAAGATTTTTGGTTTTATATATGCAGTATTTGTTCAGTGTCTCCTAGCTTAGACACTTACATCCTTTTCCTGCAGAAGAAAAACCACAGCACCAAGGTATGGTATATACCCATCTCAGGGTGAGGCAGCCACCCAAAATAAAGCTCGCTGTGTTAAAAAAAAACTTCTTTACTGGAAGCACAGGGCCTCTCCAAGTGAACAGTTTTTCTGTGCTATCTCTACATAAATATCAGTGCTTGATATTTGCTCTTTAGATGTTTAGCTATTTCACAGACTTTGCTCAATGAATTCATTAGCATTTCACCAGCTTTCCCACCGCACACACACGCTCTCACTCATCCCCAGTTAAGGGGATTACCAGCCACTAACTCTTCCCAGCCTCATGTTGCAAAACCCAAGTAGCCTGGGTTTGAAGCAGCGCATTGTCCAGAACTGTGCGTGCAGAAACATTTCAGACTCGTTCCATTGTCAGTAATTAAATTTGCTGTTCCCATCTGGGACACAATCTTCCCTGAGTTTGCAACAGAATCTCTTTGTCTGATTGCACTGATAGATTGAGATGATGTTCTCCTCATAATTATACACTTCAGATAACAACTGAGATGGAAAGGGACTACGGCCAATGAGGTCATATTTTCATACAACAAACAGTATATTGCATAAATATAGACTTACCAAATCATGACCTGGGATGCCCTTTTGTAGGTACACGCTACGGTGTAAATACTATTTTAAGGATTTAGGGATGGGAGGTTCATCAACTGATAAAATAAATACTGGAATTAATCAATGTTTCTATATGACCAGTAAAAGGAACCAGGCTAGATAACCTGCCACAAAGATACCATATAGTTACTAATTTTAAAAGGAAGTCATGCAAATTTTTATTCCTTTTTTTTTTTTTTAAACCACAGATGTTCAGGTTTGTACAGAACAAGATGTCTGTTCTGTAGATGTACAAGAACTGCTTTGTGAATGCTTTCACCAATCAGATCTTCACCCAGAGAAACAGGAAACAGAGTTAAACCCATAGATGGACATTCCCAGGCTTGTTTAACAGCACCACCAAGCAGGGAGGTGATGGTTGCCCCACAGAGCCACGTGTGAATTTATCCATGAAATGCCACAACGAGATAAGGAAGCTTTATCATCTCTGCTGCTTATGGACAAACTGCACAAAGACCTCCTGAGCTCATACACATAATTTATAGACCCAGGAAAAGGGGATGCTCAGGGCAACCCTGAGACACCCACACAGCAAGAGCCTGAGAGGGGGTAATAGTGTGTAGCCAGGGAGGGATGCCATGATAAAGCAGGAACCCATTATCAGATCTGAGCCACATTCCTGAATGCATCTCAGAACACAAGTGGTAGATGGTCCATGACACAGACTCATTTTTCAGGGGTTCACAGATAAGGAGCTACTGAGGCAAAGCACAGCAAGAATGTTTCTAATTTTGAAAGAAGTGCTCCTTGTCTTGCAAGTACTTGGAGAGAGGCCGGGCATCTGAGACCAAGCAGCTCCCCCTTCCCCACCTTTTTGCTTGTTATTAAAGGTCATGTTTATAGGCAGAGTCATTAGTCAAGCATCTAAAGGGCCTGAAAACCATACAACCAGCTGCAAGCACACCTGATTGCAAATAAAGTCAAATAAAAGCCTGCAAACAGTTTTAATCCTGTTCCAAAGTCTGTCAGAATCAGAGGCTCCTATGGATTGCAACAGGCATTTGATCAATCCCTTTTGACAGCGTTGAACAAATCAGGGAAAATAATTCAGTTACTCAGTTCTGTGTTTAATTTCATTTGTTAACAGGTTTATTTACTATGGAATCCATCAACAACATAACTACCCTGCTAAATCATCATCGCCAAAGGCAGCCTGCTCTGCCTTTAGCAAGCACAGTGATTTATTTTCTCAAAAGAAAAAAGGAACTCGGGAAAAAAAAAAAAAAAACAACACCAAAATACAAAACCAAAAAACTAAGCAGCTGAGAATGTGTTGAGTTTCTTTCCTCTTTCTGCTCTTCCCCCTACTATGCACCAGCCAAAGATTTATTCAGTCCCAAAATAAAAACTGTGCTTTGTCACCACTGACTACTTAGGAGAACTGCCCAGAAGACATGAGTACAGCTGGACTGATTTCCTCCAAAATCACCTCAACTGTTGAGGGGGGGATAACTAAAAATCACAAGAGCAACAGTGATTCACAAGTTTGAAATGATCTGCATGAAGTTTTTGGTAAGATTCAGCTCAGGACACACCGAGGGTAAGATCCTACCATTACCACACAAAAAAAAAAAAAGTTAAAGAGTCTCTCTCAATTTTGAAGGTTCTCATCTCACCACCTGTTAATATACTTATCCGCAGAACAGGTGTGTGCCTGAATAATTTGTGCTACGAATTCTGACAGGAATTCTGGGGCAAGTCAGCAGTGGAAAAATTTCAAGTTATTTCTCTAACTCACATAGGCAAAGGAATTTTCACTCCAGAGTACATCTAATGATACTGAAATGTATTACAGGCCAACGCCAGCAGTGTGAATATCTTAAGGGAAATAAGACTTGCACATCCCATGGAGGAGAGACCAGGGCTATGCAGTTGATTCTGTTAATGAATGGTCCATCTCTTAACAGCCAGGACTTGTCTTCTGTGATTTATGCCTGTTGATCTGTGATTAACCACCACCACCACAGCAAGATTTACTGCAGTTCATACTATAATTGGAAGTAAATTGACTGCTTATAATAAAAAAACCCAGTAAAAACTCTGCAGTAATGAATATGGTATAGACTGCATTTCCTCAGAGCTTTTGGGAACAACAAGCGTTTGTCTCATCAATCACAGAACTACATTTTCATGTCAATCAATCACCACACATTAATGGGCTGCTCCATTTTCCACCCTAAACATGCATTTACTTCACAGAGATGCTTACAGAAGGTGGGAACCAGCACTCGCCTCTCAGATGGTGCTGCTTGAAGAACTGAGAAAGTCAATATTTATCTGATGAGAGGTAAAAAGAGGAAAAATCTGAGGTAAACTTTCTCTTTAGTGGGGAGATGGCCCAGCAAGCAGCTGGTTCTGTGGCTTGGCTCCCACTGCCACCTCCCTCAGGCACAGACTTCAGACAGGAGCACTGTCACACACATTGAGTATGTGTACTAGCTGGTGCACATCAGAAACACCCTCAATCTACTCAAGAGTGAGAACAGAAAATGATCCTTCCTTTGCATCTAACTACCCAGTCAGCTTAGCTGCAGGCTGAAGGTTCGTGCCTTATGGCCTCTCAATAATTCTCCCCACTCTTCTACATTCAAAATACTTACAAACCAAAGAAGTATAAAACAGGCTCGTGTGAGCAAATGGTGGAAAGCCTGCTCGCCTTAAGGAGCCAAGAAGACTGTTTATAATTAGCAGAAAATACATATACACTGTGTAACTGACAACTCTCTATCCAGGCGAAATCGAAGTGTAGTGCCAACAGTGTTTAGAAGAAATAAATACCCTTTACAAAGTTCATACAGAAGAACCTTAAGACGCACATTTTTATATAAACATACGTGTTGTTTTACTGTCATTTAAATTCTCAGCAGCTCAGCCCTCTTTTATATAAGAGAAACAGTGCATACTAAGGGGGTGAACTCCATCAAGATGACTAATACACAAATGCAGCAAATTCCCAAATAAAATCAGAATAGCAGATAGGAAATCAACAACAATAGCTCGTTTGCATGTGTGTGTGTATGTGAAGGCAGCCCTAGGGCAGCTTTACTTAACATCTCAGCAAGTTACACAGGGTTTCCATGACTATTTACTTTCCAATTCAATAAAGCTTGAACAGTTACAGTACAGCAACAGCTCCTTCACCACATGGTACCTACACCTTACACCCAAGACAAAGAGCCCTTTCCCAGAGCCAGGGGGGTTTTTGCACTCTTCAGGATGGTGGAAGAAGCAGCAGCACATTCACTGTGGTCTCACTGGGTTCTTATTGATGCTTTTGGGGCCAGCATTGCTCCAAGCAAAGATCCCCCCATCACTGCCCACCATCTTCACCAAAAACCAGCAGTTTGTAGCCCTTGTTTGCAGAGCTGTAAAATTCCACACAGGTCACACACAACAGCCCAGGCCACGTGCCAGCTCACTTCGAGCTGAGTTTTAGGTGCCACATTCCTCGAAGGCAAGAAAAGCACAAGGCACACAAGCCCTTCCTCACAGAAAACAGACATATACATATAAAATACAGACGAGGCAGCATGTTGAGCACCTCATTATTAAGAAATACCAAAAAAAATCCCAGAATTCTGACTGCCTTATAGATGTCCTCACCTGCTCCAGAGTCACAGCCCCACCAAGCACACAGAGTGGGTCCTCAGCTTCCCATACCACTAGTTCCCAGCACCCCGGTGTCCTTAAAAACAGGTGACACACATGGAACCCATCATCCTAATGGCACAGCTGCCCCGAATTTGGGGGATGATGGTAGTTCCAGGTGCATATCATTACTCAGCCCCAGAGCAGAGGATCACTGCCCCATGCCTGCCTAAATTTTGGGGAGGTGGGGGGGTGTTACATCAGCCCCTTTGCAGCTGGGGAAGGAGAAAATAAAGTCCCTCTAGAGATCCTTATGTTCTGCTGAGTAGAGGATGCTGGGAAGCATCAGGATCTAGAAACTTGAGGAATTTTAAGATTAATAAAAATTGACTTGAGGAGGGAGAGGTGTCTCCTATAATTTTGAAATTACAGTATTAAATTCTACCCCTGTAGTTTACTGAGCTACCTATTACATGCCAGAAGGTCACCATCACTTCAAACACTTAGAGAAAATGTGTATTTTAACCTTTTATTAATGCGTTCTTCTGTTCTTATAGGATTGAAATATGGCTTAATTTGGAGTAATAGAGAGCTCATTCATGTGGGAAGCATCAAAATCTTGTTATAATAGGCTTTTAATTAAGCAGACATTGCACAGCACTTGGTATGATAAAGTAAATGTTGCTAATGTTTCCCCTACTATTGCCCCATCCTACAAAGCATAATGCAATCACAAAATCAACTGAGAAAATAACTTTATTGAATTCTCAAAGTTATGAACAATAACAGACCCAAAGCTTTTATATGCCAGTAGATGGCAATCTTCAGATATAGTAAAAATGTGACATTAGAAAATGCAAAATTTCAAATCAGAACTCTATGAGGAAAAAAAAATAGTTTAAGGGTTGAAAATTGTCAGAAGTTATTCAGTATCACTCAAGTTTCACTTTACAAAAGAGAAAAGGAAGACAGAGAATGTCTTTTATCGGTTTGGTTTTACTTTTCAGCCTAAAAAAATTTTTTTTTTAAACAATTTAAAAAAAGAGCAGTGTGGAGACCTACATTAGCATGAAAACTGAACCTTTTATTTTGGACAAGTGAAGTATGTGAGGTGTTCACTAAAAGTCACGTTTCTGGTTCCCTTGAGAGCCCCTCCCGTGGCCCCTTTTACTTGGGCAGATGTGGCCTAGAGCCCACAGCTTGTCAGGGAAGAGGTGGGGGAAACTGATGGAAATGAGAGAAGTTTGAATATTTCTCTGCTATTAGGAAATAATTGTGTATTCAAACTTTGGGTTAAAATTCACCTGCATGTCCACCTCATAATACGTGGGCAAGCCATCACCAGGTGACCACTCTCATCAGAGTGCACTGGTCTCTACTTAATTCCTGCCCTTCAGAAAAGCTGCACTTGAAATTCTGCTTATTGGTGGTTCTTGATTTTTTTAAGACCTCAGGACATGATGAAATGCGATCATACTCATAACAGTAGAAGAAAGCCAATAAACAGTTTCAATATCCAGGCTGATCCCAACCCGGTGCAACCACAGGAGCGCTGGTAACTCATGTGCCACTCGATTGTGTCCACTGATAAAAGAACACACTATAGCACATGCAAAAACAACGTTCTTCCTATTTGACATTGTATTTTGAAAGGAAAAAATAATTGTAAGAGGCAAGTTGAAATGTAAATATCATTTACGTTGCTGAATTTAAATATTTGCATGAGATTTATTCTAAGACAACTCCTCCCAGACTCACACAAAACAACTTCTACTCAGTCAAGCTTGATTTGGGTTTTTTTTTGTTTTCATACTTGAAGCAGCCCCATTTCATTCAGACATGGAATTCCATCCTTGTTGAGGAACTTTACTCCTCTTTTATATTCATACAGGTGAGATCAAGATCAAGCCACTGGCTCTGGTGGCCTCTTGCAAACTCTGGTTTTGACTTCTTTGAGAAGTCCAGCTGCTGTCCCCATATCACCAGGAGAACATCAAGCACTAGGTCAAGCTCTGAGCAACTCCTGCCCTGCCAAAGGGAATATCCAAATGAAAATGGGTTCCTGCTATAGAATCCATACTGTGAGGTGGAATTACATCCAAAATTGTGTTTGTAATAGAAGTTGCAAATTCACCACCTTTGATCTTTAAAAACATAAAAATCATCCAGGCATGTCTCGGACACAGGAACCCCCCAACCAGCTACCAGAACTCTCCAAAGGAAACTCTTGGCCTCCAGAGAACACAAGTGGGACAGTTTATCAGCTTTCAAGATGGAAAAGGAAGCTAAAACAAAATCCATAACAGCTGGAGCAATTTTCTTGGAATTAAAATTAAAAAGCCTGACAATGTCATAAAAATAAAAGAACTCAGAAAAAAAATGACGCAAAAGATGTTATTAAAGTAAGGTTTATGAAGTTTGAGAATAATTACAGATAATGTGTATTTATTACTCCTGTAGGATCAATCTGTGGCACAGATTTTCATATCTGAAGCCAAACGTACAGATACATATCATGTCTGTAGTTATCTTTGCTCTCAATTCCCACTCATCTCCCTGGCGACACATTTACTGTTTCCATTTGTGATATATCAATACTGTTCATTTTATTTATTTCAGTTTTCTCTTTACAAGGGATAAAAAAAAAAAAAGGAAGCTTATTTTAATCTTTGATAACAACCCCTCCATGTCCAAAAGGACCTAAATCCAAGGAGTAAAAACCCATGTCCAGATTGTCAGAGCAGACTACCTACATAATGGCTGATCCATTTTAAGATCAGATAATAAAACTCTAGAGTTAAAGAAATACCTCTAAAGACTTAATGTATTCTACAGGCAAGAGGAAAGAGCAGATTTTCTGCTCTTTTGAGGACACCTATCCCGGCACATAGCAGGGCAAATTAAGATCTCTGAGGCTGAAATACAATATCTCTCACTGGGCTCAGCATTCACACGTGGAAGGTTATAGGCAGATTTCAATTTATTGAAGCCACAGGATCAGCTCCAGACCCAAAATAACCTCAGCCCTGCTCCCCCCGGCACCGGCACAGCCCGGCCTCGCTGTGCTTTGCCACACAAGAGCTGTGCCAGCCAAGAGAGTTTCCTCTGCATGACCAAACCCTCCCACAGGCACAGATAACACCTTCAGGCACCACTGCCTGGCTCCTGCGTTTTCCCCCAACAATCCTTCCCAGGGAACTCAGCTGTGAGATCCCCTCTGCAGTACAAGCACACAGCCCGAGACAGACGTAATTGATTTTTCAAGAGTGCTTAACTCCTGCAATCTAGACACCTTGACTTCGGTTCTCAAATGAGAACGCAAGAGGCCTATTTTTAATTCTGAGACTACACTTTACCTTATTAAATAATATGGAAGGCATCACTACTCAAAAGACAACATCCAAACATGCAGGGGGAAGAAAACCACCATATACATATTTCTGCAAATAAGTTTCCCTTCATGTCAAATACATAACTTCACAATAACAACTTGCTTAAAAAAATAACTTGCTTTCAGGGGATATCTGCATCCCTTTTCCTGGCACATCAAGAAGTTTCTAGGCACAAGTATAAAACAGGACAGCAGAACACGTTAACTACCCTCTTGGCCGAAAGATGCTGAAGTAAAAATTCACTTTCTTTTCCTGCATTCTCCACTTGTCTTGGGTGACCAAGTCATGCATTTCCACTTGAAAAGCATGACAGAGGTACGGGGGGGGGGGAAATGTTTGTTTTTTATATAAAGTTATATATGGAAGTAATCTTACACACTGGTTTTGCTTTGCAAGAATGATTGTTTTTAAAAAAAAGGGAAAAGAAAAAAGAAGATCAAGTAGCCAGGCACACAAAACCTCACTGTTTTCATTTGCTAAAAATAGCACTTTGAT
This sequence comes from Cephalopterus ornatus, assembly GCA_013396775.1. NCBI lineage: Eukaryota > Metazoa > Chordata > Aves > Passeriformes > Cotingidae > Cephalopterus > Cephalopterus ornatus. The sequence goes on from VZRE01011981.1 coordinate 245,435, forward strand.
TCCCCCTGACAAAAGTTAACACCAACTCCCCAAATGGGTTAAGAAATTTTGCTACTGAACAACTTCTTTCTATCATTATATCATTTAAATGTTAACTTGATCAAAACACACCGTTTAAACGCGTCCAGGCTGTCTCTAAGTCTTGTACTAATTATCCCGCAGCACTACACCCCTTCAACATTTCCAAGAGAAACCACCTTAAATACCCTCATTCCTTCTGAAAATATTCTTCCCTCCACATCCTACCGTGGCACCTAAGATCATTAGAACTGAATAATTAAAGAGAAAGAAATCCATTCCGGTTTGGAACTTTGAAAATTTAAACCAGCTAAGAATCTGACCCAGAGCTTAAACTTGCAGATCCCCCCGGCCCCGTGGCACTTCCATCAGCACCCGGCTCTCCTTGGAAGTACAGCAGCATGACACCTATTCCATTACACTGCCAAGAAAAAGTCAGTATTCTTGTACACCATCAAATAACCAAATCCTCAGCCTTTTCAGTGGCTGCTTCAAAACACAGAGCTGCTCTGCTCAACGCTGACACGTTTTTATTTCGCTCCTTTAAATCAGCAGGTATGCCAACCGTGGGCAAATCTTTCATGGAAAATAGGAGAAAAGCAAGGAAGAAGGGAAAAAAGTCTTTTTTTTTTTCTACTTCTGAAAAACTTTTAGAAGAATTATTCTTGAGGAATTAATGGAAAGAAACTATTTTTTATACACAGTATTAAGTGATTAAAAGCTTGTTCATCACTTTGCGTAGTTTAATTTTAGAAAGGCCTACTTCCAGATTCTTTGAAATGCATAATTAATTGATAGCAGCGTGGTTACATCAGTACAGAACGGAATGATAGATGTGAAGTGGTTTTTCCACCAAAAAAAAACACAAGCAGTGCAGGGCACAATTACAATATCCCATTCACTCCACTCTCCAATGAAGCTGTTTGATCTGCACATCTGATTGCACAATCAGCCATAAATATCCCTTGCATTAAAATTCTGACTGGTTTGCAACTCGTTTCGAACTCGTGCAAGATTCTTTTTTTGTCAATTGGATCTGACAGAAAAATTAAAATAATCCTCTTTTACCTCTGTATTATCCTTTAAGTACTTAAGTTTTAATTATATCTCAAGTCTACCTGAAGACATTTCGGGCAATTTCCAGTAACGTGCATAAGCAGTTGAATACAGTGTAAAAGTGCATGTAATTTTCAAGTCCCCAGTTGTTAATGAAATCCCAAACATTCAGATTTTAATTGAACTAGATAAAGATTAAGAAGCTTAGCAGCAGCTGGCATTGCGAATTAGTTCTCAGCAGATTTTTATGTTGTACTCTAAATCATTGCTTTTGTAATCTTCCTAAATTGTCCTTTATCTTGCTAATGCAGATATGATTCTCAGAAAGCATTAGGCTTCCACTGTTCCCATTGCCTGTAAAATCTTGAACTGTAAAATCTTAATAGTCTTTTTTTAATAAGTATTATGATCTATATGTATAATGTGCATTCAATAAAATCTTACTGTAATTAGAAGAAAAGTTTTTAGGGGTTCGTTTTTTTTTTACGTGACCTGTTTTACAGATTAGATTTATTAACTAGCATAAACTGTTGGAGCTGCTTTAAGACCTATTTAGAGCCGTCTGGCATCAGATGAAGAAACGGTGTCAGACCCAACGCTCGGGGCTCGGCTTTCCGGGAGCTTCATTAGGAAGTTTCCTTCTCCTTCTGATTCAGGGAGCTCGGCACAAACACTTCTGTTGCCTAAACGCCTGACGCTGTATTATCGGCACTGATCAAATAACATTTTCCTTGCCAGGATTTTCCAGGACTCAGAGGAAGGATCAACACCAGTGTCCATCAGCTGTTCCTCCTCTCAATGTCCTCTCCCTCCACCCCAAGTCCGACGCTGGGAAGGGCCCTGCACACACAGGGTCTTTCTGCAGACCATAAACTCTGCAGAGAGGGTCTGTATTTTGGAATAATCATGACAAATGCTCTCTCAGGACCTGTTCATGCATTGTAACAGCTTTTAGGAGAGTTACAAGTGCAATTATTACTCGCATAGTAAAAGGGGTTATATTTATGCATCTCGGTTGAGGATGCGCTGGTTTTATTCACACTAATATAAATAAAATTGGGGTTTCTGTCTTCATGGGAGGAAAAAAAAAAAAAGAGAAAAGATAAATACTACTGCTACCACCATCATTAAGAAGCAAGTAACACTTCAGGCCGTTTTTCTCCCTCATAAAAAATTCCAGCTATTTTTCCAGCTAAATGTATCGGCCTTTCAAGTCTGTTGGTAAATGACCAACTAATGCAGTTACGTATGCACTGAAGAAGAAAATTATAAAGAGATAATGCAGCCAACTGGCAATAAAGTTTTGAACAGAATGGAATTTTAACAGTTCCACTAAGGTCTTTTATTATTAAGAATCTTGGCTGCTCCAAATTGCTTCCTAATAAAGGAAACGTTTGGCAGAATAACAAACACAAATGTCAGAAGAGGGGAAATATCTTCACCTGCACTTGCTTATTTATTTATTTATTTATTCACTGCAAGCCTGGTGGTGTCCAGACTTAACCGATGGCATTTCAGTGCATTCAGCTACCCCAGCCTCCTCCCAACTGTCTTTTTCCCGTTCCTTATGAGCTGAATTCCAAAGCAGCATCAGCACCAGCCACCCAGCAGTCAGGATGCTCCGGTGCGGACACAGCAGCATCACAATGATGGGTAAAGCGATCATCAGTCCATACCTGTCTTCAAAGAATTATGTTTGGTTCAGCAAGCTTTGAGATCTTGGAATGAAGGATGCTCTAAGTAGCGCTAAGCAATTTTCTCTCCCTCAAACCAAAATGAAGCTGCTGGTTCCTCCTGTCTCTTTAGGCCCCTTATTACTTGCCATTTCCCCTCAGCAATCTTCTCATTCCAAACACTGACATTCTGGCAGCCCAGCTATTTTCAGAAACTATTATCTAAGTTTGAAATTGTGATTTTTCTGCAGGGTCTTTTTTTCCAAGGAAGCATTCTGCTATCTAAACTTCGGCAAAACTTCCAAGTAGAATCCTAGAAACAGCTCTACTTAACTGGTTTTTTTGGCCCTAAAACAAGGAGTTAACTTCACACGTTGACTTCTCGTTTGAGTAGTTTTCTGAAGTACAGCTTTAAAAGTGACTTCAGTACTTTAGCCTCAATTTACTGAGCTTTTTATAAAATCTTGACAAATTTTTTTCCTAACATTAAATAACACATTCTTTGGATGTTCCAAGTTCACACAGGGTTTTTTGATGCCTGCTGCTGATTCCAAGGTGCCCTAAACTGAGCATTTGTTGAAAAGCCTGTTAAGAATTTCGTACTTCAAATTACTCCCATAGGAGCAAAGGAACTCAGCTCCCAAATTGCTTCCAAGGCTGAAGGGTTTCTCTTGCTTCAAGATAACCCATAAATGAGAACTTCAACCCAGTTTTTCTTTTAAAAGAGCCCAAAAAATAAATTATGCAAAAGAAATTGACACCAAAAGGAATTTTGTTATGGACTTTTTGAGAACATACTCAGTTCCAGCCCTGGGAGTCAATCATCCCTCCTGTGGCCTTATCCTTGAGTTTCTTCAAAATTTACCAACACACTTTCAGAACAAGAGAAGCGAAACCAGAAATATTTCATTTAGAAGAAAAATTAAACATTTAATTTTCCTAAACATACCGAGAGGCATGCACAAGATTAATCATTCAACAAAATGTTTTTCTTATTGCATGAAAATACGCAGGGTGGGAATGCAAACAAATTACAATTATTTGGACTCCTGTTAAACAGACTAGTGAGCCTTATAATTAGCAACATAATCACTTTAAGACAAATACACCAAATAAAATAATGGATCCTTAGCACTGCTCCACATAAAAATGCTAACAATTTCTGCTTTATTAATTAGCTTGTTGCTTCATCAAAGTTTGGAATTCGGAACCTCAGAGAGTTGCCATCTCTGTTGACAACATTCTTGGTTGAACAGAGATGCAAGAGCAGAAAGGAACCTCCATATAGTTCTAGCGTAGGTTTAAGAGCTGCTCATGGGGCTGTTGATTATCCAGGACAATGGATCAACAGAATTCCTGTATTTCAATCCTCTCCTCCGAACAAACACCCACCAGCCCTAATTGATTTCTCTGCTGGCTAATGACCAACCCAGATGCTCACTGACTTGAAAACCACTGACCAGCACTAAACAGTGTTGTGGCCACGTCCAATGAATGAAAGTGATTGAAAAGAGCTGGATAAGCTATTTTTCTAATATATAACCACAGATGCAACGGCTTCTATTCCTCAAATCACAAGAATGCTTCATCAACTGACTGCTGGAGCTATTGGAATCAGCCACTCAAGTGCCACTTGCGAGCATTAAAAATTCCTCAGAAAATTTCACATTTAGGTGTGTTAATGAAAGAGAAAAAAAAAGTAAGGAGCTGACACCATGACGTAGACAAGGAATGCCTGCAGCAGCTCTAAAGGGAAGTCAGAAGTGGGGCAGATCTGTGCCAGCCCAAACAGAGCAGACAGCAGCTCGGGGAGCAGGAACGGGGTGAAGCACAGAAGCTGCCACATCAATCACCAACATGCAAACCAGGATCAAAACTCATCACGTGCCAGGGTCACTTCAGAGAACAGAAAAAAGGTTCAGTGACAATCTCACATGAAAAGTCCATAAGCCCATCAGAGGAATTTACTAATGAAAGTTATTTTATCCAAAGAGCTCTCCTAAGGCCAAGTAGAAATCACAGGTTTCAGCGAGTCTCCGCAGAGAAGCAGAAAATTACATTTGAAAATACCACAGGAAGTTGAAGTATTTATGAGCAATATGGGGGTCCTTAACATGGGGTCTCTCATGCACAGGGGCCATATGATAGCGGGGACGTGCAGAACTGGGCTCTGCCAAAGGCTCAGTATCATTCAGGAAAGAACTCCTCAAAGAAGAGCAGCTAATTACAGCCTTTGATTGAAGAGAAAGTTCTTAGAAGTGTTTGTGCCTTTTCCAAAGCACCACAGAATTCCAAAGGTTGGAAGGGATGTCCAAAGATAAGATGAGCTGGTCTAACCTCAGAATTTTTTTTTCTTGACTGCTGAGTAAATGGGCTTGTGACTTCAATTAAAAACAAGCTCTGACTTGCATCCACAGTTAAGTTTTTGTTGATTTCAGGAATATACATGGCAAACATAGCATTTATTTTCTTAAGTGTAGGAAATAAGATTTTGTTGACTGTCAGCATGACTTTCATTAAAATAACTTTCTTCAAAAGGTCTTCTGAGAAGGTGCATCACCAGCAGGTATTATTGCCCAAATTACAACTGGACTCAAACACTTCATCCCAGCATCCTCTGTCCTCTCTGGATGTACACAAAGGCTTATTTGTTTGTTTTTTTAAATATCAGATGAAAAAGAAAATCCTTTTCTACTGCTGTTTTGCTCTCCCTTCTATTACATGAAAACAATTTACCTGCTTTCAGACTCTGGCTATGATTACTTTGTTTTCACTTCATCCGCATGCAATGAATAATCTCGGTTACGGCTACTGAGATAAAAGCCAAGAGAATTCATTTGTTGTTCCACGCAACCACGAGATGCTGGTGACACCTGTACCACCAGGAATGTAACTGCACACCCTGAGTGCAGTCTGCTTTGTTCAGGGACCCAAACACACCAATCCCACTCTATTCATTTCCCTAATAATAGCAGCAGTTTCTGGACAAACATATAACGTCGTAAGAACAGATCTATAGTGACAGCCAAGGCCAACTGTATAATGCTCGTCTAAGTGGCAATGAGATTCATTAATTAGGTTGCTGCTTTGGAGTGTTGTTCCCCTGCAGCTATATTCTGCTCAAGGGTATTTTCAATAGTATTGAATAGATGAAGCAATTACTAAGCAAAATCCACTAACTGATGGCCAGTGTCACATTCCTCAGGCCATACTTTCAAAGGGTGTGTGTGTATATATATTGATATAAATATATATATATATTTACTTGAATGAGCGATTGAATTTAGGGGAAAAAAGCAAAGCAAAATCCTCAGCAAGACAGCTCAAGTGTTCTTCACTTTTAGAGGGGTGATCTTTAAAACAAAGCAGCAAAGCTCCCCATCCTGCAGACACAATTAAGATGTGGAGGGGCTACAGGACACCTACCTGCCTAACTGCATGTGCCAATCAGGTTGTTTGCTACCTAAAGGCTCTCACAATTAATGGCAGGCAAAGAGAGCTTTACCTACAATTATTTGCCCTCTTGACTGACACCTTGTAAAAATAGTAAAAGCTGGATTCCAGCTCAGTGTTTCCTGTTCGGGTTTCTGACTTCCATGCTACTTACTGGTTTATTCCAGCAATACCATTTTTATAAGATGACATAGCCCTGAGCATTTAAATTAAATAAACACAGCACAAATATTTTGCCTTCACTGTAAACATGTGGAAAGATTTTCTTCTTGCGAATTGTCGAGTTGGCTTTTCTTCCCTTTCTGCAGCTTCAGTTCCTGTGATGACTGCGCCTCATTAAAGTTGGGAGCAGAAGTAAAAGAGTTTTCAGGCAGAAGAATATTTTTCAAAGTTCAGGATATCTGTAATTCTAACTGATCTTCCACCTGGCATTAAATCTTCAAAGAATGTCAAAAAGTATCTTAGAAACTTGAGATGCCTGACTGTATACAGAGAAGGAACAGATGCACCTCTGTAATTTGCCCATAAATAAGTAAAAATGAACTCATCAACTTTTCAGGGACACTCGCATGCAAGCAGGCAAACACGTCCTTTTTTTTTCTTTTCTCGTTTTTTTTGAGGGTTTTTTACAGTTTCTAAATATCTTCTGAACCAGACCTTACAGGGTGCTGGCAAAAAGCTTTAAACGCTGATGTGTTTGTTTTTAGAAACTTACGATGCACAAGTGCCATCTTGTAACTCTCATCCTGAAATAAAACCTTCAGGCACTGCCTTTGGCCTCCAAATTCAGGGGACCCATATACGGCAGTAAACCACACATGCACAAAATACATAATTTCTCCCAGAAATAGTGAAAGCTCCGTCTGCAAGAGTTTCCTTTAAGGTCACAGCAAGTCAACTGCTGAAGAGAAGTTATCATCATAAATTAAACTGTTCCTGAAACCCAGCAGACACTTCACTGAACTCTCCTAGTTTCACCCCTCCTTTCCATCTACAGTTTTAGGCATGCCTCAAGTGCACACCCTTCTCTAAGCATTCATCTAGCTGAGCAAAGAAGGGAAAGAAGAGAAAATCCATATATTTGAAAGACATTGAACTAAAGTTTTTAATGGAGACAAGTTTCAAAAGCCAAATTTAAAAATTAAGTCCTGTGGCTAGTCCAAAACCACTTAGAGCACCCAATTTTGAGACTTCATCCTTATTCTTTACAGACTAATAAATATATTCTGAAATACTTATTTGGGACACGGCCCACTCCTTCTTCCAACTGAATGGACCTACTTATCCAAAATGTAAACACGAACACTGATGCAGGAGACGTGGACTAAAGGACATGAATTTAAAGAAATCCTTCAAAGCAACCTGTGCAGAAATGGCACACAAGTTTGTGGCTTGCAAATTCAAAATAAGTCAGCTGCAGAAGCACAGGTGAAGGAACTCCCACAGCAGGAAATCCTTCAGGCTGATGGCATTCCCAAGCTAGAAAAACTGTCTGGGTGGGTGATCAGATGGGCCATCATGCTGATGCTTTGTTCTTTTCAGGAGGCTGTGCTGGTTTCTGTAATGAGCCTGAATATTGATGTTTGAATAACCCATCTATGAAGTAATCTTTTCATTCTCTTATCTAGAAGGAGCAGAACAAAAAGAACCAAAGAAATCAGCTGGTTTCTGACTAAGAAGCTTCAGTGCCAATTATCAGGTTGAGAATGGAGTGAGATGTGCATCAGTGGCTGACGGCACATGAGCTCTGGTGCTGTACGATGCTATTTCCCAGTTATCTCGTGTCACGATACCGGCAGACTTCCTTCTGTTTTCCTTTTCTAGTCCTCATTCAGGACTGCACAGTGAAAACTTCCAGAGCAAAAGGACCTGCTGTGCTGACCTCAGCAATGTCACCCAGCCAGCCCAGGTTGTCTAGGCTGGTCTAAAGGCCACGTGTGTGTGACCTCTTCGAGTCATGTGCATCCAGAGAGGTGTAAGCTTCCATTTCTTGTTTATTCCTTTCTTCCATTCACAGATGTTCGAGCTTGAAGAACCTTCTTTCTCAATTATTCAAGCCTAGAAATTGCCTTTCTTCTGCCTCACAGCCCTTTCTAAAAAATCCCTTCGTCCTTAAAGACAACAACAAAAAAATAAACCCAAAAAATAACACAAAAATTTCTGGACGGATTTCCACGTCCCCCTGCTCTGAAGCAAAATCTGAGCAGGAGATTGAACAGCTACCCAAAGGCATCTCCTAATTGTTTTATTAATTATTCACTTCAAGATAAAAGCTGGGAGACCCCATACATGGCCAGGATCCCATAAACAGGTAGATACAGAGGAAGACAAAGGCCCAACTGAACTGGTATTAGTCAATAAGTAAGAACGTAAAACACGATTAGCTTGTGGTTTTAATTTGAAGGCATTTATTTCTGTCACATCCTTAAAGAACTAACAGTAATCCATCACATGTACACCTGGAAAGCAGCAGGATGTCTGATACCTGAAAGACATTCATCACTTTGCCACCACCGAGGTTAGACAGAACTCCTGCTACAATAGAGAATATATCTCACATCTAAATTTGAGGAAATCGTTATGAGCAGCATTTCCCTCCTCTAAGCTTTGATCAAGGAGACTCAAGAAATATGTTCTACCGTGCTTTGATTTCACTTGAGGGCTTTTTGTTATTTAAATAGTGAATAAAGATGACAGGAAAATAGTCTAATTAGCCCAAATATCTCGTTTCCTGAAACTTCTGGCAATTTTTAAACATCCATTGCTCAGTGTTATTATGATACTCTCCATTACCCACCCTGAGCTGCTGTGGATCTTTCCTCTGACAGTTTTTCTCCAGTTTACAGAAGGAAACAAAGCAATCACACCTGTGCCGTCCCTGACCTCCCACACAAAAGAGCCCCGGTGCTCCCCAAGGCCAGCAGGACCCCTGGATGCTCTCACCTGCCACACACATTCCAGAGGGTCAATGGATTATATCTGGCTCAAGCACATCTGCTGGGAGTCACTCAATCCCCACTTGCAAAGTTCAAGGGTCAAAGCATATTTCATTTCACTGGGGAGCTCCCTCCAAAGGCAAGTCCTCCACCTGTTCAAAACATCCATCAGGACTCTTGCTCAAATATGAGTGTTCTGGTCCTCCAAAAAACTCCTGGTTTTCTCTTCTCCCATAAGGAGACAACAATGATCAATATAGGCCACAAAGAACCTCTGTGGATCAGCAGGACTTTATGACAGGAAGTTTCTTACACACATGTCAAAAGGAATTATGGCAAACTTTATTAATGTATAAAAGCCGTGACTGCTGAACTTGCCATCAGCCTGCAGCATGAGGTGACAGAGTCCTCACAGCATCAAGTGCTTGTGATAATTGAAGTCTGAAAATATTTCACAGGCAGCTGAAATAACGATTTATAGTTAGGGAATATATTGAATTACCACAGATCGCACAAAAAGGGGACTAGAACAACACTTCTGTATTTTGCTGCTGAACTTTTAGCTTAGCATTTGATGAAAGGCCATCTAGTTTTAACTTAGATAAGTTGGAAAGATTATTCACCTAATGTCTTCTCTGGAAGACTGCAGTCCTGGTGCTAATAAGGGAATTTAATTAGATGGACAAGCCCTGACAGCAATCCGTTTCCAATGTACTTAGTATTGAAATAGGCCTGGGTGTTCCAAGATTTGTAGAAGAAATCCACTACTCAAGTTAATGTGGAAAAATATCTGAAAGTTTTGACTAACCAAGATGCAAGCTCTTGTTTTTCTGACTGCATTTGTGTCGTACATCACATTACAAACAATTACACCGACACACAAAACCCCTGCTCCAAATGCATATGCTATAAAATTTGAGCAGAATTGATTTTGCCCTCTGCATTAGTAAATCTCACTAATTCCCTGGAAATCAGCTGATGACAACAGCCCATTCAGGGCTTCCAAGCAGGACTCCAAGTGTTTCACCTTCCTCCAGCAGCACCCAAAACCCCAGGATGGAGGAGCGCTGCTGAGCACAAGGGCACGGTACAAACTCTTCAGTGTGTATCAGACAAAGACACGCACACAAAATGCACAGAATGGAAGAAAAAGGTACAAAACCAGTACTTTCTAAAATTGTAGAGGGAACCAGCCTGCCAGCAGCTGATGGAACACTTGAGATAAAGTAGCATAATCAATAACAGCGCTGCACCTTTAAAAACAGCAAGTACAACGTGATCAATTCATATCTCGGGGAAGTAGCGCAATAAAAATCTGCGACTACAATGAGCTAATTTAATGATACTTCATCAAGTGCTCACATTTCCAACTACTGTTGTTCACAGCAGAGTGAAGCCTGTGTAAAAATATGTCACAAGTCAATATGGCATTCTACTGAAGAGAAAAGACCCACATCATTAAAATCTTAAGTAAGCTTCCATTAAATAAAATACATGAAATTAGCTCCTGCAAAAGAATTTAATTAGGCAACGCACGCAGGTTAAACTCACAATCTGCCATTGTGGTCTTTTAAGCCACTCGTTTTCTTAAAGCTTTGCCATAAGAAGGATATTTTTTTATTGTTATTATTTTTATAATATGGTTAGAAACCACGGCTCCTTTATGAAAAGGACAAAGTATCCCTTGCAAACAGCAAGACACATTTCCATTGCTGCTCTACATAGAGCACTGCCTTGTTAAGGCAATTTCAATCATTTTACGCATCTTCATTAAGTCAGAGATACGGTTCAGCTTTTCACAGAAAAAAAAACCCTCAACAGCTGCAGAGAAAAGGAGGGACAACAGTTTCTTAAACAGAAAAGAGAAACTACCAGTTATCTCGCTTGAAATGAAACCTCTGGGAAGCCCCATCTGCAGTCTCAGTCATTACAAATCACAATAATTACGTGAGCTCCCAGCCCATATATAAAATTTCAATACCTATGAAGAGCTGCAACACTGCAACGTCCACAACACAGAAACACTGCCAGCTCATTTTGTGAAGCTTCAGGCTACTTGTAACACCGAGAGAAGATGAATCAATAAAATGTTATCAGTAAAACAGTTTGATTCCTGCACAGTTAAGCGCGCGGCCACTTCTATATTTCAATCCCCTCAGGTCAATATAATTTTACACAGTTACCCAATTCTCAGCAGTGAAATGATACTGTAGATGTTTCAGATATTCTATAGCACTTTCTGCTGTATGGAGCAAATAGGAAAAAAAAAAAAGAGGGAACGCCCCCTCCCACTTTTTTCCTATCTGGTTCAAAGTTTCATCTTTAGGCCAGTCCTAAACACAGCTCTTTACCCCAGCTCCAGCAAAGTCCCTCTCTGCAGTTCACTCAGCCAAATCCCAGCTGTCCCATTCAGCCAGTGCTCAAATAGGTACTAAGAACGAAAAACAAGTGAAATCTGGATTTGGCCTTTTATTTGAAGTAAATCTGAGACATGAAATAAGATATAATTTTTGCCTGCTCAAGAAAATCAGCCCGTTGAAGCAAATTGAACTCTTCACCAATAAATTCTGCTGGGTTACTCACCACAAGGGCTGAAGAAACTGCAAACGCTGCTGACAAAGACTAACTGCACAGTTAATACAACATTTTGCCTCATATCCAGATAATTCTTCATGCATACTCTTAATTTCCAGCTTCCCACCTGGGTATGCAATAAAATAATGCCTCAGGTTAATCACAGACCTCCAGAGAGCTGCATTTTTTGCATAAATAGGAGCAACAAGTATGCTTCCAAACCCAAGGAAGAAATAATCATCTCTAATAGACTGCAGTGCTCCAGAGACAGGGAATATTCAGATGGAAGCTCTTTTTAGATACAAGTCCACCTTCCTCGACTTAACTTGACAACACCCTAACGAAACTGTATAAACCTATTATTGGACCAGTCACGGGCACTGCGAAGTCAAAGGCATCTGATTTCAGCAAGACAGGATTGTAGTCCCAAAAAGGCAAAAATACCTCAATTTTCTTTCATTTCACTTCCAATTGCATCTCATTCATTTGCTTCTTTAACTCCTGCACAGGCAACAGACAAAGAAATACCAGTGCACTCAAAGGGAAAAACTACTTCTTGGGGTTTTTTTTATTGTACTACAAGACTGTTTATTCCTGTATTCATTTCTCAGGAAAAGTAATGAACATTTTAATAGATAGAAAATCCATAAAGCACCATCTATTCTCCTGCCATAGCTCTTTTAAAAGGTTTAGTTATCTTCAATACTTAAAGGATGTTGGAAATATCTGAAGGGGACAGTCCCTCGGTTTATATGGTGCAATTCCCTTGCCACATATGTCTTCTTGGGAAATTACATGAATTTCCCAATTTCTGGCACTAAATTTTTTACTAGTTTAAAAATTAGCAGAAAAGGCCCAATTGCTAAGAAATAAAGCACATAAATTTATGGAAAGACAAAGCTGCACTAAACCATTAATTTTTATATTTTGTTATATCACCAAAACTGTTCTCATTACTTTCTTCTGAACATGTTTCATAATTGCAAATTCTCAGACAGTAAAACTTAAGTGATCTCCATACTCTGCTTTCCTCCTAAATAATGAACCAACCACCACACAGGAGGAAGAAGCCTGTCTATTTTACTGGAAGACTGAGTTCATGAAATCCAACTGCATCAATCCTTCTTTTATTATTCTTTCAAACTTCCCCAATCAAATAACTTTCTTGAGCCTGGTTAGAGCCTTCTGAATAGAAATTCCACTGGGGAAAGAGGTTTTAGATTAACAGCACAATACATTCAGAAATCAATAGATAAACCCTCTGCACAGCAGCACTACCAGAGTCCATGAGACTGAACCAGGGCTCAGAAAAGACTGAACCAGGGCTCAGAAAATTGAACAAACCACTCAGAAACAAATTTCCTAATCTGCCCACTTTTCTTTTGACACTGGAACCAGCAACATGAATTTCTTCTCTGTATCACACCCCTGGAATTATTGCCGGATGTTGTGATTCAATAATAGTTTTTAATTGTAAAAATATATTCATCTTTGTATTAAAACCAGAAGGTTCTGTTTGGTGGTGCTTTTCATTTTTACACTACAGAGATAAAGCTGAAAGGCCATAACACTACTCAAAGATAACCCCAAGTGTGGGGTGCCAGTTCTGATACAATGCAAGCTCCTTAGAGTGAGAAAACAATGTGGTTAGACAGTCAGGTGAGGGAAAAGGGATGGAATGAAACTTCTAAACTTCCTGTGAAAATTCCTTAAGCCTGGTCTCAAATTCACTCCAATACCTGTCTTGGACAGGATCAGTTCAGATTGTTCTCTACACAGGAAGCAGGATGGCTTTTACTTTTTGATCTGTTTGACCTTTTCTCCCCTCATTAACAGTTGTTTTCTCCATTTGCCAGAGTCCCTTTGGATGGATCAGGAGGATTGAGGGGAAAAGTGTAAATCTGAGCAAGAGCAGCACTTGGCCGAAGAAAGCCGGACCAATTTCGCGACGAGCTGCAGTCGTGAAGCCCAACTGCAGAGCACAGCAGAGCTGGCTACGCCTCTTAAATACACAAAGCCAGCAGTTGCCAGTGAACAGAAAACATGCTTTTGCCTCTACCCATGTGCCTATTATAGCAGTCACAGACATCCCACTTCTCAGCTCCGTAGGATGCAAACAAGACACAGCTCAACACCAAGCGCATCCCACCGCTGCACCCCTGGGCTCAATTCCAATCCTGCTCACACCCGGCCAGAAATGTACCTATACTGAGACCCAAAGGCAAATGGATGTCCCAAAATTTTGGTAAGCTTGAACAGCTCTAACAGCACAAGCCCCCAGGCTCAGGCAGGACACCTCCCTGGTGCTCCTGTTGCGTTACATTCATTAAATCCTTCATTCATTATTTATCATCCCACGAATTCTACACGGCAAACCTAAAGTAACGTTGCCATGACAAACACACACAGTGGAGTTTTCACACTAACCTGATCCCCATGATGCCCCTTCCCTCCATTAACAGAACCCCACTTTATTATATCCCAACAAGAAAATCAAAATATTTTCAGCACCGCTGCCGTCAGCCCCACAAAGGGGCCACCCGCCCAACCCAAAAATCCTTTGCAGCGAAGCAGAAGAGCTTTACACACAGCCAGACCTCTCAGATGCCATGGGCTAGGAAACCATGCTATAAGGCTGTAAAACTATGGCCTGTGGCTCCAGTCCAGCCTGCAGAGTAATTTAATCTGACTCACAAAGAAATGAGGAAAATGGCCTCTGCTGTGCTGAATCAGCAGTGCTGGAAGCCGTGCCACCCTCTATCAGCTCGTAAGAGAGTGCTTTGTCCACGGTGCCAACTCTGTGTAGAGCAACTATTGGGCAAAAGAAAGGACCAGCAGGAATATTATGTGCCAGATTTTCAGTAGATGTAAGTCAGGATAGTTCCAATGACTTAAGGAGCTGCACTGATTTACATCATTTCAGGATTATAAGGATTTACATCCACTGGAAGTTTCACTTCTCATTTTTTTTGTCTTTTAATTAAAAGAATGGTGTAGACTTGGCAGCAGTACGAGCCTTCAACAGTCTAAGATTTGGGAAGTATCCTGAAAAAGTTTTCTAAGGCTCAGGGCATGGCAATGAGCCATTTTTGGTTTCAAAAGATACAGTGGCTAAATTAAAATTCAGAAGATGTATATAAATTCTGATCTATACATGAGCAACATACATAAGAATATATTTTCACTCTTTACACTGGAGGTCCCTAAATATAACAATGGCAAAAGAATAGCAATAAATGAAAACTTTGTTCATTCAATCTGGTTATATATCATGAAAACCTATCAGCACAGATGTTATCCCTATTTATGAGTTACAACTAACGCCAAAACAAATGCCATGTATCACTTAATTTTTTTCTCCTAACTGTGAGTGCCAAAAAAATGACTGCCATTGGGATTAGAGAAAAACACACAAGTGGAAAAATCAAGTACAAGGAGGTACTGCTCAGGAGGAAGCCATCCCAAGTGGGAAAATTTTGGTTTGCTCTGATTTCCAAATAAACTCAGAATTAATACCTCGTGTCTCGTGACCTCTGAGTAGTTTCTGTTGCTTTCCCTGCTCGCCTCTCAAAGAAAGATTCACAATAAAATTTAAAAAATGTGCCTAATACCCCTTCAGAAACATTCACATATCTCATTTGTTTCCCACAGATGATCAGGATGGGGAGAGAACAAAAGGAAAGTGAGAATCTGGTGCTTGAGATCCTTTAAAGGGCAACAGATTGATGCTTTGAGACTGAGAGTGAGCAGAACCCAGAGGTATGGCCACAGGAAAAACTACACACAGTTTGCTCTTCCCTCTGTTTCTGTGGCACAGGAACCCACTCCCAAACCAGCTGAGCCTTCAGAAACACTTAAAAATAGGCTTATAAACAAACAGGACACTGTTACTAGTGCAATTCAGCTCGTGTGTTACACAAGAACTTTAAAATAAACTGTTTCAACAGCCAACTGAGGAAAGAAAAACTTGAGCCAAAATGCCTCTGTGCTGAAGAAATGCAGCCTCATTCCATCTTATTTTTTTCACTCTTAACCTCTGAGCAAGTCAGTGTTAAATCTCCTTCTTCCAATGAGTCCAATTTAAATGTGTTCTTCAAAGGCTTCTGCAATTTTAGGAGTATTAAATTTTATACCTGCTAAGCTATTTATTAGCTGGGGAAGTACTTAATTGACATTCACCAGATATTAACACATTTTTGAGCACGTTACTGATTTTGATGTATAACCTTGAGGCTTTTTCTTTACTTTTTGTTGTTGGGTTTGTTGATTTGTTGTCTTTTTTTTTTTTTCCTTTTTCAGGACAACTCTCCTAAGAACAGGAGGTTTCTCAGTGTGTGGATTCCCTACCAACATCTCCTGGAGGTGCAGAGATATTGCACTGAGAGACTGTTCACAGGGGACCCCAATGCAGATGAAAAGTCAAGAAATCACTCAGACTGTTAAACTGTTGCAGAAATATTGTCTCTGCTTTAATGGTCCACAATACTTCTGGCATTGTCCAGCCCCAACATGAACCATGGCCCAGCAGTTTTGTGGGGTACCCAGGGCTCCAGGCATTCCACATTCCACATCTCTCCTTCCCACCCACCATTATTTTCATTTTCTTTTTTTTTTTTTCCCCCAGAACAGCCCCACTCCACGGATGTTTAACTCCCCCTTTTAGAGCACTGCCAAAGGACACAACTACTGCATTAAGAGAACTTTGCTTTGTCATCATGTCTTCCCAGGCAATGAAACTTGCTATATTATAGTATAGGTAAAACTGGCTGTGCCACTATTGCTCAGTTCTGCTGCTGTTTAGAAGGATACAGCCAACATTATGTCTCAATTCACAGTAGAAAGGGAAAATAAAACTTTGTTTTATTGAAAATACTAGGAAAATTCATTCCAGTAGAATGCATCCTCTTCACTGAGCTCTGCCAAAACACCACGGTTAATTCACCGCTCACAGAAGTTCCCACAGTGTCATGCAGCGGGTATCCAGCGATCAGTGAGAGATTAAACCTCTATTAACATAAACCCAAACATTTCTAACTGCCCCTTGTCCCACACAACCCTTCTGGGTGGGTTTCACAGAATCATATCATTGTTTAGGTTGGAAAAGCCCTCCAAGATCGAGTCCAACCATTCCCCCAGCACTGCCAGACCATATCCCAAATGCCACATCTACACATCTTCGAAATCTCTCTGGGGATGGTGACTCCACCACTGCCCTGGGCAGCCTGTGCCAATGTTTAACAACCCTTCTGGTGAAGAAATTTTTCTGCTACCCAACCTCAACCTCCCCTACTTTCTTCTAGCCAGGAGGTATCCAAACCACGCTGTACAACTGGAGTAACCTGCAGATACAGCAACCAGCCTTTTAACTTGGAGTTTCTCTTATATCTGAGACTCCAGGCAAACAAAAAAAAAAAAAAAAAAAAAAAAAAAAAAAAAAAAAAAAAAAAAATCTTTGAGTAAACTTTGCACAGAGATAATCAATCTGCTATTCAGCTATTTGAACAGGCATCTGGAGTTTAGCGTTCCAGAGCTCACTGAACTCCTCCTGATGAGGGTCTCTTCTTGTAGTTTGAGCAGAGTACAGGGAAATATTTGGGTGCAAGCCAAACATTTTTGATAGTTGCAATCCTTGAATATTTCATCACTCCAAAGCTTGCCTTGACCTATAGTTTCTCCTTCATCCTATCAACCGTACACATATTTTTCTTCATCCAACCTGTCCCTTCTCTCTACAGGCAGAGGAAAAATCCAAACAACATGAAAAATCCTTTTTTTATAATGCCATTTACCTACATTTCTTTATCCTCTACAGAGGGTCAAAAGGAAGCACTGAATCAAATGAAGAATGTTCTGAAGCCCATGAAAAGATAAATAAATGAAAGTATAATTTCCCAAATAATTCAGGCACAAAATAAAAATATTTAAAGCTTCTGCAGATGAGCAAAACAGTTGCCTTTCATGTGTAATTGTGTAAACCTTCTGTTTTCAAGGGAGCTAAGCAACCAGCCAGCAACAATTAGGCTTCTAAAAGACAAGTAGCAAGGCACATAGGACCTGAAACCATGACTTTTTCTGACTCCCCAGGGAAGCACTTTCACTAGGAGCAAAATGTTGGAAATCCTCTAGTCCTACTTTGTTTCCCCCCCTAAACTGAGATGCTCCAGAATGAGATCTTATCAGCAGAGGGAGTCTCTCCCCCCCCTCACAGGGAGCAGCAGGCATCTGGCTTTCTTCAGTTACCAAAAACACACGGGCGTGATGGGCAAAATCAAAGACATACTAAACAGTAAAATATTTAACTGTGGGCTCTGTCTCCTAAAATGCTCTATGAATAACAGAGATATGATACAAACAGTGCAAAGCCCAACTAGTTTGTGTAGGGCAAACACCTTGCTTTCCACACTTGACGAGATGAGATGGCTCTCAGGATGGGAACTGGGGCAAAGCAAAAGTCAAAATGCCCAGCCATCAGTACAGTATAAACAGGCTAAACCAGAGAGTCCATAGTCCACATACAGGTGCAACATTCCCACTTACTGTTTTAGCATTCATTTAATCCTATTCTTTCACTCATGTTGGGATTAGTAACAGCTCTGTCAATAAAAATGTCTTCTACTGAGCACACGTCCAGCATCTTGAGGGAGGCCAGCCTGCCAATCTTGTCCTGTAGCCTGGACAGACCTCTGGTCCTGGGCATTTAAACAATCCAACTGAACAGAGAATTCCAGCAGTCCTTCCCCTCCAACAGCAATTTCTTTAAATTGCATGAACCTGTCCCAGGCTTTTAACCTGGATTGTTTCTAGATGGCAAAAATTCAAAGATCTCAATGTTTGTAATTCTCATAAAAGTACTGACAAATGAAGACATTTGGAATTGAGTTCCTACAGATCCCAGATACACAACATCAACACATAAAAGGCTCAGCTTACAAGCCCCCATTTAAATGTGGGTTATTGAAATAACTCTACCCAGAGCATATTTGCATGGCTCACGGTCAGAGCAGAAGGCTCCATCACATGGGTTCTGCCACAACCTGTTTTGAACTGGGATTGTTCAATGTGTTTATTAACAGAGCAGATAAAGGAATGCAGCATATGCTTGTTACATCTGCAAGCCATACACAAGCAGGACACAACTCCAACACTGTTGGAGGTCAAGATTAGAAGTCAAAACCATCTTAACAAGTCAGATAAGTCTGATTGAAAAAAAAAAAATGTAATTCAATAGAAGAGGAGCAAGGTAACATCATTCAGCAGGATTAATCAACTGCACATATAGAAAATGACTGGGTAGGTAGCAGTTCATCAAAAAACGATGTGGGAGGTTATACTGGATCACAAGCTGAACATGAGTCAACAGTGTCACACTGTTAAGAAAAAAAGCAATCATCACATTAGATAAATCAACTGGAGTATTGCCTGCAAAACAGGCAAGGTAATGCTCAGTGTCTGCTCAGCACCGTGAGCCCTGGCTGGCACCACCACAGCAGTGTGGAGCATCAAGCGACTAACAAAGGGAAGGGCTCAGAGGAGGGGGCCAAGCATGACACATGAAACCAACAAAAATATTTTCAGGAGTGCTGGAGGGAGAGGCAAA